>JAZAVI010002139.1:0-14416 GCA_036326025.1 Chrosomus eos | reverse complement strand
TTTTAACCGGACAAAAAATCCCTTGCCTTTCCTGTAGTTACTTGTATGAAAGATTCGATTTTCTGCGGAATGAATATCTTTTTTATCTTGTTCGCGAACTTCTTGAAGCGCAATAAATAATTAACCACGTCGAATCATGCACTTATTGTACCATAAATGGGTATTTGGCGTTGCGTTTTTTGCAAGTGGTAGCCTACCTACTTGCACGGATTGGTGATGACAGAATTGTCTAGGGGGAAAACACGGTTTGTCGAACTTCGCAAGTTGGTCCTCGCTCTGCAGGAGTACATTAATAGTGTTTCCCAGACATTTATTGACCATGTCCATAAGAGAGGGTTTTTATAAAATTGCCGGTAAAATATATTGATAGGGTGACATCACGTTTTTTTTCTTTCAAAAAGCAAATTTCACAAATGTACTATACAATACAGTACATGTTAAGCATTATTTTAAATCTTTTTTTTTTATTCGGTTAATCTTATTCAGAGTCATTGGAGCAATACCCTGACCACATGTTGCAATCTCCACTTCTGAGAACATGAGGCAGATTCTGTTAATAGAAAGTCCTTTCACAGCCTTAATGTTCAGGTAGAGATTATGTGAACATGTGAAATTATTATTTTCTGTGAGATGAATCTTTAAATTATTAGTAAAATTAACCGATGGTAATCTACTTTCCGTGAGTATGTTGTGTCAGCGCTTTGAGGAAAGCTAGTTAAATTTGGTACAGTAAAACACTGTTAATTTGAATTGGGACAGCAAAACCTACACAATACCCCCCTATCATGACCCTCATGTGTCAGTAAAACCATAGTAAAAGTTAAAGATGATCTTTGGCATCCTAAAGGCACGTTTCAACTGTCTTCAGCGCTTAAGAGTCACCAGAGTGGGCATCACAGATAGTGTCTGCATGTGCCATTCTGCACAATATAGCCACCATAGAAAGGAGCCAGAACCACCACAGAAAGCTTCTCCCCGATGAAACTGACCCGAAAGCAATAGAAAGTTGCATTAATAAATATTCATGCTAAAGTGTTACTTGGTTAAATAAGTTCACATACTGAGATCAGTTTAATCTAGCTGTTGCATTTATTTTTTAAATGTGAAGCCTCCTCAGCTCACAGTCAGGCTCCTTTAGTGTACAGTCTAGCTCTATAGGCTCCTTTAGTGTGCAGTCTAGATCTATAGGCTCCTTTAGTGTGCAGTCTAGCTCTATAGGCTCCTTTAGTGTGCAGTCTAGCTCTATAGGCGCCTTTAGTGTACAGTCTAGCTCTATAGGCTCCTTTAGTGTACAGTCTAGCTCTATAGGCTCCTTTAGTGTGCAGTCTAGATCTATAGGCGCCTTTAGTGTACAGTCTAGCTCTATAGGCTCCTTTAGTGTGCAGTCTAGATCTATAGGCTCCTTTAGTGTACAGTCTAGCTCTATAGGCTCCTTTAGTGTGCAGTCTAGATCTATAGGCGCCTTTAGTGTACAGTCTAGCTCTATAGGCTCCTTTAGTGTGCAGTCTAGATCTATAGGCGCCTTTAGTGTGCAGTCTAGCTATGCTCCTTTTGTAAGTTTTTGGGAGGCTAATCAACTCACAAAAAGTTCCTTGACAAACACCTGTAATATATGTCAAGGGTTTAAATCCTTACCTTGTTCACATTTCTTTTGAAGCCTGTTCAGTTTCTGGGACAGGTTGTGAAAAATCCTACAATAAAATAGATGTGTAACTTGGGCCAGTCCCTGTTTTATGCCACACATTCAAATGTTTGCCTTAATAAAAAGCCCAGTGCATTCACCTCAGCAACTGTCCCAGAACACAGACAGAGTGTCTCTTCATCATTTCCTCCTCCCTGATAAATAAAAGTAGGCCCATATGTTTCTGGTGTTCTGTCTGCTGCATACTGACCTCTGTGTGGGATACTGTGTGTGTGTGTGCTGGCTTCAACAGGGACACTGCATTTCCCTCTACTGCAGAACATACAGTCAGCCATATTTAAAACTTAAAATATTAATGTATCGCACACGTACCCAGTGTTACTTGCTTAGAGAGCCAGCACCAGGGTCAGATTGTACAGCACCTGTAATCCCATCCATAATCGGCCGTCCCTTATTCCTATCAGAGCCAACTCAGTGTATTCTGGAGGAGTGGCCCTCCACTGGTTTTCAGAATTTCACTCTTTTTTTTCGGTTTGCCTCAAACAAGTGTTAATAAAAAAATAATAAAAGGTTGTGTGTAAATACTTACTAGGCTACTTTGAATTATATTTTTATATTTTGTCTTTATCAGCTGCCAAGAACGTTTGGAGTTGCATCTAAAAATCAATGAATATTAATATTTATTAGTATATACATGCACATTTTTTTATATATTATAAAAATATAGGCTATATTTCACTCACACACACACACACACACACACACACACACACACACACACACAACACACACACACACACACACACACAGCCTATATATACATCATTTTACATGAATAAAGAACGTATTTATTTAGCTTACACATTAACACAATCAGCAATCTTTCTCCAACAGTCTTCTCTTGCTTTGGCAGCAGAGACCGTATTGTTTCGAGCTTGTATTCCATATTTAAATTCATCGTAATTCTGAATGATTATCTCTTGCTCCTCCGCGGAAAGAAAATATCGCTCTCGCTCTATCCATATCGAACGCGATTGGTTGTTCGGTGCCAACGTCACTTTGGTATGTGCACGCGCTCGTGGAGTAATCATAGCTTAAGATCAAAGCCTGAGTTGACAGAGAAAGTTGAGGAGCTGCTTCATGGTACCAATATAGCCTGATTGCATCGGTTTGGTTTTGTCAACTCAAAACTAATCCTGTAACTCCGAGTTTGTTCAGCTACCTTCATGGTACAGGCCCCTGGTCTGGGTTATTTTGTTATTTTTTGTTGTTGTTATCCTTTGTCATGTCGGTGAGGCCATCTAATTTGTAATTTTATTTTTATTATAAGAATGGGGTAGGAGTTTATAAGATTTTTTTTCTTCTTCATCCTACTCCTGTTCTTTTTGTCATGGAATGTATTATTATTATTTTTTTTGTATTTGTTGGGTTTGTTAAATTGCTGCTGGGCATTTTGTGTTGTATTACCATGAAAAGAGAATATAAAAATAAATGAAATGAAATGAAATGGTTCGTTTAGTGCCATGACACAACCAACACTAGAAGAGAGCAGTTCAGCTAGCATATTACATGTTTCTCTTATGAAATATCATTTTTATGGTAGTAAACTCCACAAAAAATATTCACTCCAGAATAAATGTTTAGTGCGAGACATTTTGAAGAATAGCTTGAAGGCATTTGATTCATTACACAATGAGCCGATTTGCCAAAAAAGCGTTTGTTTAGCATACTGAAGCATCTTCTTTAATGTTGGCTATGATGTTAGAACTATGTTTTTGCGAGTCAGGTCTTTACATTTTGCAGTTATTCACATTTTGCAGTTATTCATAGTTTTCAGTCATGTAACTTGTAGTGTATTTTGACAGTAATACAAACCATCAACAGTAGATGAACAGTGTCCCTCTTGTATGCTCCCGTCTTCCTCATCACAGTCAATAACTTTTTCTGTGGAAGTTTAAAGTACAGCTTAGCAATGGTAAAACACATGGTATATGAATAGATGGTCAACAGAAAATCAAAGAAAAGTCAAATAAAATACCACACCATCAGGATCGATCCCAATTTCATCCAAGTTTTTGCCATGGAACTCAGCTAATCTTCCTTGCTCAAGCGCCATTAGAACTTTGCTGATCTTGGCAAGTTGCAGGGTCTTCTCAGGGAGTCGATAGAACTCACGATGGATTCTTATGTCGTGTCTAAGAAAGTTTGCCAGCTGGTCCATCTCAGTGTCAGTCATATTCAGCACTGTTGAAAGGGTTGCGGCATGCTTTCGCAGTCTTGTTGATGTCAGTGACTTTGGACACTTTGCGCCACACACCTTAGCAAAGCCACGGAGGCAGTCTGACCCTCGAAAATGTGTCATGGCTTCTGGTCTTGCAAACATGTAGGCATTCTCTTTAAGAACCGCACAAGCATCTCTCTGCTTAACAAGGAGTTCTAAGGCACATAGCATTTTTGGAGTCAGAAGAATTGGAACTGGTCGACCACGCTTTCCCCTTGTGATAACCCTTGTGAAATGTCTGCAGAGTTTTTTTTCCACCTCAGAGAGTGCCCAGTCCACATCCTCATGTGGATCAGAAGTGTCTCTTGATAGAAATGCAGACAAAGGCATGCTCGAAACCTCTCCTTCCCTGCGGCGGTTCAAAGAGAATCATCTGGGCTAGACACACCTTCGCCAGCTCCACCCAGGCTTTGGTAGAGGGACTTTCAGAGAGTGTTTTGAACCACTTGTCTTGCACTTGACTGAGATATGCATGCATTTTCTGGACGTCTTCAGTAAAAGGCATGATAGTTGGCACATTCCACTTTGCGTCACTGATGTTCCTCAATGCTGTAGCCGAGATCAACTCATTCCACTTGTTCGCATGGACTTCTAGAAACTCACTGGCGTTCTTAACAAGCTGTTTGTCATTTGAGATTAATCCCTGAGCTTTTAAGAGTTTGCTCACTTTAACCAGGGAATTCCCAAGCTTGTTTGCAAGTGATGGAATCATGAACTTGTTCGTTTCATTGTCATACCCACACGTATACTTGACAGCTTTTACAATCTCCATGTACTTCTTTGGATTTACACAATCTTCCATCGTTTTTAACGAGGTGACTCTCCTCGCCTTGTGAATCAACCTTCCCAATTCTCGCATCTTCTCCCGCACATACTGTTTATTTTTGGCTGATAGCCCTCCTTTGTTCAACATGTGCTGCCCAATTTCAGTAATTACTCTATCATTTTTTATTATATCTGTGATTGGGTCAGGATTCATGGCACTGATTACTCCCCACAGTTGTTTGGTCATGTTTGAAGGCACAGGCCCTGTGAATGCACACATGGACTGAACACGGTTTTTTCCTGGTTTGGGGGGGACTGACTGAGGTTTAAGTCTACAAGAACGCATATGTCGCCACAGGACCTTTCTTGTAAAAAGTCCTTGACAGTACGCACAATGCATGAAATCCTCTCCCTGCGCTTCTTTAGGTGGTCGTTTAAATGGCACCAGTTCCCCCTTTCCTGATTCCATAACAGCAGCATTGTGGGCATAGTTCCCTCAGTTGCGGATATAATCCAGCTGTTTTTTTCTCTCCTTTGAACCTTTTGGAAAGCTTAGAGCTCTAGCAACATCAGATTTATTTGCATGTGAACTTTCTAGATGCCTTGCCATCTTAGCGTAAGGTTTGGAGCAATACAAGCAGTAATGTCTCTTATTGTACACTCTACTTCCATCTCTTTTTTGGTATGCAGTAACAACTACGCAGTCTATTGTGTTCTGACTTGAACTGGGTTCTTCTACTGTTCCAGATGCTTCAGACGTAAGGCTGTGCATTTTGTCCGACGTTGTTGTGTCACAGTCAGGGCAACTCACGGAGCCAGATTCATCAATATCCAGTTCATCAAGCTGCTGACGTTTTGTTGGATTCAGTGCAAGGCTAACATCACTGTCACTGTCAGAAGTCGTATCTGGAACATAATTATCTGAACTCTCTGGTGTAGAATCAAAGAGCTCACCAGAATCTTGAAGATCTGTGTCTTTCATCTAAATAAAAAATAAAGTTAATTAGAAATGGGTAGAACTGCTGCATTTAATTAATTGATCAGTAAATGAACAGACATAAATTAGCAACTATTGTGATAAATCAATGAACTGTTCAAGAATTTTTTTTCCCCCCATTTACAAGTTACATGTGGTGATTTGCTGCTTATTGTTTGTTATACTAAAGTTCTCAATTTAATAAAAATTGTCAGATCAACTGTCCAAAACAAGGACATGGGTTTAAAGTAAAGGGGATGCACATTTTTTTATTCTCTGGTATTTTATAGAGTAATTGATAATGAAAATAAAATGTTGATGGCAGCTCTAGGCAAAATAACTGACCAAAAAGAAATGACAATGGTTACATTTACATGCAACAAAATAATACGTTAGTAATCAGACTGATGGCTCAATCAGACTGAAAAGCCTTCATATGTAAACATGTAAAGAGTGAGCAGAGCGAGCTTCCATAATAATAAACTCAAATTATGAATGCCCGTGCAGCCTGGCACATTTAACTTTTGCTTTCAGATTAGCGATTTAAAAGAGCAGCAAAAGAAGGAAAAACTCCAATGTGTGCATGTAAACATAGCCACTGAGTCTCTTGTTACAACTTGAGAACTTACCATAATACTTTTAGTCCGTCTCAGTCTTGGTACAAAAATGTCATTTTCATTTTGGAGCTGTATCACAATCTGTAATAAAAAAGAAAACAGTATAAACAACATTTTATATTATAGTATTTTAAATGTGAGAATAAAAAAAATATATATTCCTGTCCAGTAAACCTCACTCACACACATTCTGGATTAAAACCAGCTTCATGAGGACTTTTCACACACAACGTTATAGTTCCTTATGGGGACCAGTTTCATCAAATTCAAAACACAAGTTTGAACTCGAACTCAAACATAAACTGAAAGTGTGTTGTGGGGACGTCGTGAGTTTTAAAGCAACCATTAACCCAGAAAAAAATCCTTGTGAAGGATAAAACTGGCCCTAAATACTCCACTAGCACGAACCTACTGGACACAAGTCGTTACGCGGTTTAATGTAGGGCGATTCCATGCAAATGTCAACCTTGCCATGAAAAAATAAAGTTATTATCAAAATATCAAAACCCTTTCTAAGGTGTCCATTTGGGTCTGTATTTTATTGTATTGATGTGCGCTCATGTAAATTTTAAGGAAATTTCTGTGTTTATTCACCTCAGATAAGGTGTGCACAGATACTAAAATTGCTTTTTCAAACAAACATATTTCATGCTTTAAAAAGAGGGGTCAAAGACTAATTTTTTTATACTTTATGTTGACAGTAAGCATTTTGCAGAAAGATGGGAGCATGACTGAGATATAAATACACCCACTTTGTTATAACTGCATTGCCCTTTAAATTTATTAAAGGCTATATTTAGGAAGTCACGACGCTTCAGTGCTGTGTCACGTCCGTAACGATTTAAAGAATAAGTTTATATTGTATAATAATTATTATTACAATTAATTTGAAAATTTATGTACAAAGCCAAAATATGTCCATTCTAGTTATGATTGACAATTCATCTCACTTATTTGCTCTAAACAACCTAATTATGCGTTACGGACGTGGCCGTTACGGACGCTTCATATTAAATCATGCATGATTTGACCAGCGCATATTTGTTGAATGAATGAATGAATTTATTTATTTCGAGCAATATAATGACACATAACAAAGGAAATCAAGAAGCATTCTGATTAAATCAATACGAAAAGATAAATTCATCAACTTTACAACATAAATCGATCTATATGATTGAAATGGAGTGGGAAGAAATCAATCTTATTTAAACCCACCCCGGTCTTTCAACATGTTCAACGTGTTGTTACTGTTAAAAAACCCTGCATATATATTAAATTGATCCCTATTACTGTACATCAGAACATTTTAGAAATAAATTAATACCAGTACCATAATGTTAAGCATTATTACAGTCTCTGAGAGCGAGAGCGAGAGAAATATGAGACGCGCCTTTCGTGATGAAATATGAGACGCGCCTTTACTCACTTTCTTTCCCGCGCGCCCCCTCTGTGGTGATTTGTAGATCTGCGATTTCTGGACAACATCAGTAATTGGTAAGTAATTTGATATCTATGTACATTTTAATTTAGAGAAAAGTGTTTAAATTACAAATCTATATATCGAACACACTGGCCATGGAATGGCTAATGAAAAAAAATCAGCTTAGTCAGCTTTTAACTATTTTTTATTACAACATATCAATGTGAATAACAGTAACTAATACAACAACCAATAATAACAAATTAATACAATAACAAATAAAGAAACAACAATAAAATGTGTTTATAATATATACATCCCTTCCTACAGCGCAATGGCAAAAACTAATACTGAAAGACAATGTACATTCAGAGAGAAAAAGAGGAATGATGAAAATTTCAAGGAAAAGGAAAGGATAAGGAAAAAAGCAGGAAGACTAAGAAAGAAAGAAAAACAATCAAAACAAGAGGCAGAAACATTTAGGGAGCTTGCGAGACAAAGACAGAGGAAAAGGCGTTTTCTGAAGACGACAGGTTCCTGCTTCTCTGGAGTCCCCACAAAATTTACCTTATAAAACAAAACAGTCACTAGGCAAGGCTGTTAAACGAGCACTCCGAGCTTTACCTAGCAGCCCTCGAAAAAAATGTATAGTTATAAAAAAAAAAAAAAAAAAAAAAAAAAAAAAAAAAAAAATCGCAACATCACTGTGCCTTCTTGAAGAGAAAAAGAAAAAATACCACAACTACTACATATGATGAAGTCAAGGAGTTTTATGAGAGAGATGACATCTCAAGGCAACCACCGGGGATGAGGGACGTGCTCACAGTCAGAGAGGGAGGAGTAAAAAAGAAAAATAATATTTAATTAAATAATATAAATAATATAAATACTATACATATTCACTTCATGCTCACCGTGTTTGGACGTCTCTTCACACAGATCGTCTTAATCCTCTTGACATCCAAACCATAATAAACTTGGCAAACACATACATCGGGCCTACTGAAATGAAGTAGTCATTGTGATTTTGACTTAAGACAACAACATTTCTATTATTCTTAATGCATTGGCTAATATTGCAATAATGTGGCTATTTTGAAGCACGATTGCGCTGCGCATTCACATGCTTGTAGAGCGCGCGACAGACTCCCTCCAGAGCGCTCGCGCCTCTCTATCTGTGTGTGTGTGTGTGTGTGGGGTGGTGTGTGTGGTTCTGTGTGCGTGTGTGTGGGAGGCAGGCTATGTACTAAATTAAAAAAATGACATAATCAGGCCGTATAGAATGCAACATGTTTATTAGCCTAACTGTCAAATAGACAAAAAAAACAGATGAAATTGACTATCACCATCTCCGTGAACGCGCCTATAGAGAGAAATGCATGTAATGGATTACATAATCCGAGAGTAGGCCTATCCTATTTCTTTTCGTTTGTAATTGTTTCGTTAAAAGACATTTCAAGCCTTCTATATAGATATATGTCTCATGTCTGTGAGGCATACGCTGAGTTTCGGTTAATTTATGATGAGATGAGCTCCAGTTCACGTGCAATGCAAGGGACCACGCCCGTGCCTCCATGTTATGATTATATTGTCTATTTGCTTCTTATTTTTTAAATCCAGGCAATTGGTTGATGAAAAAAATATTAAAATCAAGATACAATTTATACAAAACGAAATTCACTTTAACCCTCTGGGGTCTGAGCTGTTTTCGGGCTCTTTCTGTGTTTTGGTATGCCCTGACATTTGTGCTTATTTCAGCTACTTAAAACATACCATTTGCCAACATATAAATTTGCTGTATTCAGCACAAACTCTGCTACAATAATATGTGAGCAAAATGGATGTACATGTTTGCATTTTATAGAAAAAAAATAATATGCGTGGTTCGTACGTTTTGGGAAAAAAAATGTCACCGCAATAAGGCCATTTAACACATACTGAATAGTTGAAAACAATACTGTTGAGTTACTATTCTTGTAGGCTAGAATTTTTACTTCAAAATGAAGTGAAAATCATTCTGACCACTCTTTCAGAAAGATCAGTGTTTCCCCTACCATTGTTTTGGGGGGGCGGCCCGCCCCCTCAAAACTGTACCCCGCCCACCCTGAATGAAAATATCCCAGAGAAAAAAAAAACTGGACGCAAGACAGAGCTCCATGTAGTAACTTTAGCGGCTATGCTTTTCGCGATAGAGCAGTTTAGTACACTTGAAATCAAATCACGACAGACTAGTGTGTGAATATTAAACGGCTAAAATACTATTTAAATATGAATCACTGTGTGAATGAATGAACTGCAGAAGATGCGCAGTTTCATTTCACACACACACACACACACACGCTCGAGCTGGTGCACGTCCACACACGCACGCATGACGATCGACCTGTTGTTTTCATTGACAGTAAAAGGTTGTTTTTGCCTATATGAGGACACAAATGCATGAACTTCCTCTCCAGACTCTAGATCCGCTCTTAAAGTAACTCCGTGAGCATTTAACCGCTTCATTTGAGAAATATATCGTCATGTCATAAACAGAAACTCAAAGGTCTTCACGGCAACCCGTCAAAATAAAAGTTCGGTTTAACTTGACAGAAATATATTACTGTTGTACAGTAGAATTTAGATGCATCTCAATGTAATAATAATACTAACACTAATACAAATAAATTATGATCTCAACTTTATTTTTTAAGGAATAATAAATTTTTCTTCCATGTTTTAATTTTAACAGTAAAGCTCATTGTGCAGCACGTTGTTTGACAAAAAAGTTTGTTCAATTTCATATGATTAAAAGAAATGTAATTAATGTTTTGTCTTTATTTGGTTACCAGAAAAAACAACAGAATTTGTGTGGGAAAAAAAAACATTTAATAGATAAAAAAAAAAAAGATTGTATAAGTTTAATAATTGTTTATAATAAAAGTTTTATGATTTGAATTAATTAGACATGATTTTTGATTACTAAAAAATGTACACCAAGTATCCGTAACACGCCCGCTCCGCGACATTAGTTTCGGGGGATCGCATTTACAGCATTTATTCAAAATAGAAATCTTTCCTAAGAACATAAAGACTTAAAGTCATTCATATCACTTAACACTTCCTTTCAAAAAAAAAAAACAAAGACCAAACTTGTTTTTTTTTTATATAAAAAAATATATAAAATATTGCTTATATAGTGCTTATATAATAAAAAAAGTGCATTCAAAGAATCCTAAAAAAACTATCACACTGTAGCGGAGATAGCGTGGGTGCATGGGTGCGGCCGCCCCAGGGCCCCGTGCCTATTAGGGGCCCCTCAAACGCCGCCGATCTTGCGTCACTGGACAGGAACGTGGCCCTCGCCAGCAGTGATGCCGGTAATGCGTTATGTTTTTCCAGACATTAGAAAAATATCAGTCTACACATGCGTTCTATAGGCTATTTCACACTTACATATAATTAGAGGGAGAAAGTTTAATGCGTATTTGGCGTGCTGTCCGGGGCAGAGTATGTGAGCGGAGCGGAGTGGGAGCGGAGCGAGGAGTGGAGCGGTGTGATTTTGAATGGAGCGCGGAGCGGATTTTTTAAAAGTCGGAGCGTCGTGGTTTTCACTCGCTCCGAGAGCGCTCCACTGCCGCTCCATCACGAGTACAATTCATGCCAACGGCTCATTATAGAACTGCATTTTTAGTAAGGATCCACACGTTAAACACATTACTCTAGCATGATACAGATGGATCACTCAAATCAGAAAAAAATGTGAAGGATATGACGCCGATGGACATGAGTGGCTGCGGGAGGTTTTAGTTATACTGAATTATATGATCGGGCGGCGCAACACATTCTCATGAAAGTGCGTATCTATAGCACACATTTTATTTCTTGTGCCATTTATACAGCAAAAAATAGTTTTTGCGTGCAAATGAAATGCACTAAACCCCTGGTTAAAGGTGTGTGAAGTGCGTGAACGCCATAAAGTGCGTATCATATGCACGCGAAAACTGCTTATCATAGGCTATGCAAGCAAAAACAAGTTTTTGGTGTAGGCTATAAATGGTACGAGACATAAAATGTGTGCTACTGCTAGATACGCACTTTCATGTGATCGAGCTGGATCGGGTGAAGGACATTTTAAACAGGTAACACTTATTCACAGTTTCACACACGCAATCGCTTTCTCACGATTGAGTCTCAATGCATTGCATTCAAACAAATGTAATCTTACAGTGCTCGGTTTGATTTCGAACGAGCAGAAATCTGTAAGAAATGTAGTGACCCGTAGATAAAATAACTGATGAAAACGTTATTTTCTTCTTTCCAAACAAAATATGCTCTGCAAAAAGCAGCAATGATATTTAACTTATAGGCCTAATGCTGATAATGTAGGCTAATAAGCATAGCATGTCGTACAGGAAAAGTTTGCACACTATCCAATAAACCACATTGAAACTATTCTCCTAATGATGTTTTAAAAATATATATTTAATATGCTATATATTATAATGAGGAGAGATTTTGTGAGATTTCAAAGCACTTAAATACTTTATTCGCAATTTCCTCGGGGAGCGAAGACGGAGCGTGTTTCTGATATCAGTGAGCGAGGAGTGGAGCGGGGAGCGTTAAATGGTGAACCCGGAGCGGAGCTGGAGCGGAGTGATTATAAAATGCTTGGAGCGCGGAGAGAACATTGTTGCCGCTCCACTCCGCTCACATACTCTGGTCCGGGGGGAGGGCTTCGTGCTCGGAATTCGGCCCGAACCCATAATACTCCCCCGGTATGTAAGTGCTTATGACAAAAAGTGAGGAGAAAGGGGTGGTGGAGGGATGCTGCAAAAACTGCCAATGCAACGAGGTGAGACCGCTGGGTATTTATAGCTCTCATCGTTGATTGCTGAGTGCTCTCCACCCGTGTTAATTATCTGCGCGTGCTCCTCCCGAACTTGGTTAAATAAAACATCATTTAATAGGGAAATGCACATCCGTAACGGACATGACACAAAAACAATTACTTTTAGGTAGCAAAAGTGCAAAAAGTAGCTAATATAGGCTACCCATCGGATGAAGAAGGGTTGGCTCTCCACAGAACATAAAATATTCAATTACTCTTATTTTTCATATACGCATTTATGAGGGAAAAACATAGTTACGTGACAGTTCTCCGTTACGGACGCGATCGCTCTGAAAGCGGCACTGAAAGACTTGCTTTAAAACGTTCACAGAGGCATCAAACAAAAGCACAAGCCTTTCATTAAGGTGAATTTCGTTTTGTATTAATTGTATCTTAATTTTAATAAATGTTTCATCAACCAATTGCAACCAAATATATTTAATAAATAAGAAGTAGCTAAATATAGCAGTCACGACATGGAGGCGCCGGCAAGTGAACTGGAGCTCGTCTTGTGAGTCATAAATTAACCGAAACACAGCGTATATGGTAGGCCTACTTGCTTCGAGGAGCTCTTTTCCTAAACGCCATTTAAAAAAAATAAAAAATAGTTTGTCATGTCATTTTGATGTGTTCTGAACCTATTCACTGCTCCATCAATGCATGCCAAATCGCTATATTTCCTTGTTTAAAATGTAGCCTACTGCAAGATGCAGTTCTTTTCCAAACCGCGATAAGCGCCAAACCTATTTTTAGCCTAAACCGATAAATCCTCTCTTGACAAATCAGAATTCAGTGAGCGTTCTACGCAATCCAACATTGGCGCGCTGAACAGAGGTTTGTTTATGTTCATTCATTCCTCAAAATGAGTGCTTTAAACGGTGATAACACTTTTGATGGCCTTGATGAGCCAGTGAGACCTACACCTGGGGTAGATGCTGCTGCCAAAGGTTTCTGTTTATAATTTCTGCCAAAAATGGCATTCGACAATCAAGGAGCAAAAGTCGAATATCCTTCGAAAATCTAAATTTTTATTTGATTTTTTATTAATCAACTGTTTTCTGTGTGTCAGTGTCTGCAAAGATGAAATTGACGATCATCATCTCTGTAGTGAACGCACCTAGAGAGAAATGCATGTAATGGATTACATAATTAGAGAGTATGCTATTTAATAAAAAGTATATTAAAATTAAGATAACATTTATACAAAACGAAATTCACTTTAAAGAAAGGCTTTCTACAAAACAAAACTTAATTAAGTGGCCAAAATCATCCATTTTTGGATTTTTCTTTTGTGGATTTATAGCGTTAAAAAAAAAAATACTTTGAATTTATCATCAACTTTGATTTATTAATCATTGTTCAACATGTTCAGACTGAGGGCAAAAAAAAAAAAACATTTTAACAGGCTAAATTGAATATTCACAAAATGTGTGGGTCTAGGTAAAAAAAAAAAAATCCTGAAAACTATTGAAATGGATTTATCGCGTTTTGGAAAAGAGCTCCTCAAATATATATATAGAAAGCTTGAAATGTGTAGGCTACTTTTAAACAGACCAATTCAAAATGAAAAAAAACGAGTAGCTTGTATCTTGTGTGCATCTCTGCAAAATAGCATTCATTTTGCAGCCGACACTGACACACATAAAACACTTTATTAATAAACAATTAAAATGTCTCCTTGCTATATTTGACATATTCATAATCATTACTTTTGTGACAGCTTGTAGATGCTTTATTGGCAGCGCCACCTTAGGCTACATGAACGCGTCACCACCGCATAACCCCCGTCACTATTTTGAGTTTGTGTCAGCTAAAGATGGCAATATTACAACTGTAGAGAAT
>JAZAVI010002137.1:0-11782 GCA_036326025.1 Chrosomus eos | reverse complement strand
AAATAAAAGGCTTTTTTACCTGTTTTTTGCTCTGTTTTGAACACTCTGTTTAAAGGGGGGTTTTCTGTGTGAGAACCGGGCCATGCGTGATTGGTGACATGCTTGCATATGAAAAATGACATTGAAACTCTCTCGAATACTTTCACTACAGCTTTTATATACGTTTTAACTATTACAGCTATCGTGATTAACGAATCGTGAGATGTTTTTAAAGTATTCAAATCTATTTCCATCACATAAAATGTTGCTTTGATGTACATTGAGCAAGCAGATGACAGTTTGTTGATCGCGAGACAACGCAGTTTCTCTCTCTCATGCTTTCACCAATGCAAACGATGTACATACAGTAAGAGCTTCGTTGGCAGTGTAACAGCGTCAGATTTCATAACGAGTTTGGCAAGAGAGATAAACTTGCGCTGTGTGGATTGTTCTTTGACCACTTTCTGTATAGTTTATTCACTGAGAATTAGCCTATTTAACGTTGGTTATGTAGCAGCTAGGCTAGTTACTTGGGAGTTTGCTATTGCGCTGGGTCTAACACAGTGTAAATTATCTTTAATAAAATCACTACTTACCGGTTGCGGGAATATAGTTGGAATTACCCCCTTCTTCAGTTTGAGACGCTGAGAGAAGCTTGATATTGTCCGTGGTTCGAAAATAAGTCCGTGGTGAAATGGGCAGAGCAAACTAACAACTAACAACAACGAATTAAACTGTTGCGGTATCCGATTATATATAAACATCATCCACGCCTGTTGACATTTATTTTCTGTGGGAAGGGTATGAAAAGTCCTCACATCCCCTGCACAGCCTGTAACATAGCATTTATTTCCATGATCTGCCATTTTCTCTCTGATCCTCGCTTGTCCCGATGACTCGGCTGCGCAGTTCCGCCTGGCATTGAACATGGGCTGGCTTATGCAAATCTTTGGAGGCGTGATCCCCGACAGTTGCGTCACTGTCGGTATTATGTGGAGATTCGCCTGTTTTTCAGGGGTGTTTTTTAAAAACGAGATTTAAATAAGAAGGAAAAAACAATGGTGTTTGAGACTCACTGTATGTCATGTCCATGTACTGAACTCTTGTTATTTAACTATGCCAACATAAATTCAATTTCACATTCTAGGGCACCTTTACTAAAACACATAGGACATCAGTAATCAATTATATAATTGTATCTCTCTTGTCAGGTATGGCCAGATTAACTGCTGCTGAAAAGCAGCGTCTTTATAGACAGCGCAGAGATGCAGACTCAGTTCGAAAAGCAGAGTTCCTTCAAAAGAAACAGCAGACCTATTTAAAAAACATTCAGTGGAAAACAAGACTGAGATTAGGAGATCTTCCAGAAAGGGGAAAGAGACTAGCAAGGAAGAACTGGAGAATATACACTCACCTAAAGGATTATTAGGAATCAACCCATCTAATCAACCAATCACATGGCAGTTGCTTCAATGCATTTAGGGGTGTGGTCCTGGTCAAGACAATCTCCTGAACTCCAAACTGAATGTCAGAATGGGAAAGAAAGGTGATTTAAGCAATTTTGAGCGTGGCATGGTTGTTGGTGCCAGACGGGCCGGTCTGAGTATTTCACAATCTGCTCAGTTACTGGGATTTTCACACACAACCATTTCTAGGGTTTACAAAGAATGGTGTGAAAAGGGAAAAACATCCAGTATGCGGCAGTCCTGTGGGCGAAAATGCCTTGTTGATGCTAGAGGTCAGAGGAGAATGGGCCGACTGATTCAAGCTGATAGAAGAGCAACTTTGACTGAAATAACCACTCGTTACAACCCAGGTATGCAGCAAAGCATTTGTGAAGCCACAACACGCACAACCTTGAGGCGGATGGGCTACAACAGCAGAAGACCCCACCGGGTACCACTCATCTCCACTACAAATAGGAAAAAGAGGCTACAATTTGCAAGAGCTCACCAAAATTGGCCAGTTGAAGACTGGAAAAATGTTGCCTGGTCTGATGAGTCTCGATTTCTGTTGAGTCAGAATTTGGCGTAAACAGAATTAGAACATGGATCCATCATGCCTTGTTACCACTGTGCAGGCTGGTGGTGGTGGTGTAATGGTGTGGGGGATGTTTTCTTGGCACACTTTAAGCCCCTTAGTGCCAATTGGGCATCGTTTAAATGCCACGGCCTACCTGAGAATTGTTTCTAACCATGTCCATCCCTTTATGGCCACCATATACCCATCCTCTGATGGCTACTTCCATCAGGATAATGCACCATGTCACAAAGCTCGAATCATGTCAAATTGGTTTCTTGAACATGACAATGAGTTCACTGTACTAAAATGGCTGCCACAGTCACCAGATCTCAACCCAATAGAGCGTCTTTGGGATGTGGTGGAACGGGAGCTTCGTGCCCTGGATGTGCATCCCACAAATCTCCATCAACTGCAAGATGCTATCCTATCAATATGGGCCAACATTTCTAAAGAATGCTTTCAGCACCTTGTTGAATCAATGCCACGTAGAATTAAAGCAGTTCTGAAGGCGAAAGGGGGTGTTCCTAATAATCCTTTAGATGAGTGTATAAGGCAGAATACAGGGCAAGAAAGCAGAGAGAGATGTATTCACTGAAGATAAACAGATTTTTTTTTTACTATATTTTTTGTATTAAATAAGTTTGTGGATACATTATTTATTTATTCACTGAAGATGTTCTGAATTTTTTGTTGTTGAATGTTTTGTTAAATAGGTCTGTGGATACATGTTTTATTCACTGAAGATTTTCAAATTTTTGTATTCTTTATTGAAACAGATTCAAACATTTTGATTGCAACACAATCCATTGTGCAGACAATTTTTGAGAAACTGAGAAACAGGTTGTAGGTTGTTTTAATTATATTTGTTAATGCAGTTTTTTGTCTAAATGTTATTTTATCAGAGCAATTCCTTCTTGTAATCCTACTCATGATGAACTTCATTTTTTTGCTCAATAAACTTTTAATTGTTAAACCTTTTATGCAAAATTACATCTGTGGTGTTACTTCAAAACGTATCCGACATTACTTTCCTTCAGAGCCATTTAATCTTATAATTTAATGTTTTTTAGACTGTAAAGTGGTTTTAATATTTTAGAATAAAGACTATAAAGGTAGCACAGACCATTTTTCCTGCCTTTTTATGTATATACATTTTTTTTTAAAAGAAACAATTCTTGTTGTCCAATGGTGTGACGGAATGTCCTGTGGTGTGACAAACTGAATTATACGTGTAAAAGGCATTTTAATGCACAAATTACTATAAAAAGTGTTGAATAGTATAATAATGATATCATCACTATGCACATATAAGGATGAAATGAAGCTTCATTAGGTTTTATACTAATTATAATGAATATAATCCAGACGTTTGGGTAAAGTCCCTATGTGTACATCTTATAGTAGGATAATAACATGATTGTGAATTTTTATTGGTTACTTTTGATGTGGGAATATAGTTAGGACAAATTGATAAGGATTGTGCAAATTTGTCTTATCTGTCACACAATCTCTAAATTAAATATTAACATTAAAAATGTTGTCACACCGGTGGACAATATGTGGGACTATCACACATAAATAGTTAATAAAATGCTAAATAAATAAAGAATTAGAACGGGACACATTCAGTTTTCAGTTGTTCACATATCAAGCAATATAATTATATGTCATTTGACATACATTTTAGAAATATATTTTTTTCCACTTTGGATTTGAGTTCACGTCAACCACCCATATATTAGATCCCATTAAACGACAAATTAAACACAATGTACTATTATACTATGTAACACGCCATGTCACGCTCTGCGTGAGTGGTATTTACGACAGTAACGTTAAATACAAGTACTCCACAGCGACTCTAGGGGTCGCAGTTTGACAAAAACGTGAATCCTGCCTGGTGTCCCTTTATAGCCATAATGGCAGACTGAGATTTGATAAAACGGTTTCATTACATTGGGTTGCTGTACAAATTGTGGAAGTTTGGAAATGAAATGCAGAGAGAGTGGTAGATCTGCACGATTCAAACACACATGTGATAATTCGAGCTGCCACTGATCCAGAGAGAGCTGTTGTCAAAATGTATAGGTATAAAAGCTCCAATAACTAAGTCTTTTCAACCGTGCAAAGTAAACATTCAAATTATCACACATGAACTGGGATAAAAGTTTATAGATGGGTCATTGATGAATAAGGTTTTTAAAAGTGAAAAAAAGTGTTAACAATGAGATTATGTGGTTTGTACAATCAATTAACACTGCTTATGTCATTTTTTTACAAGATGAACAAAATTTGTCACCAAAAAAGTCATTCGGTTTAACCATGAATATTTCTAAAATTATACATTTTCAGATAATTATTAATGAAAAAATCTGATATGACATTAATGTTGAGATACATAGTGTGAACCACAGATCTCATAAATGTAATCATTTTATTGGACTACTCTAAACTAGAAAAAAAAGCCTAATCTGCTTTATAATTGTATTATTGTAGTTCCTTTAGTTATTAAAAACAATACTATTCTATTTAAATATTTACTATTTAAATATTTTAGCGAATGACCAAGGCTGGTTATACCGAATGAGTTTCGATTGGCGGTATAGTCCTGTTCTGGGCAAGTCTAGCATGGATAAGAGCAGAGAGAGCAGCAATAACCCCGCTTAGGGTGAACAGAACAGAACCAACATAAATGTATGCAGATATATTATAATGTACAACATAATTCGAGAATTTACAAATCCTGACTGGGCGAGAGGTGGAGCTGGGGAGGGAGGAGGGCAGGGATGGAAATTAGCACCCGCCACCAGCCAAATGCGGGTGATTTTGTGTTGTGGCGGGTAAACTTGCTTCACCTACCGGCCACCGTGGCGGGTAAATAAAAATTGCATACTGTTTCACCCGGACGGCGGACACTTTTAGAGGAGGCACACCTTCAACACCCGCGCCGCGCGCTTCTTCCGTCGAGGCTCGGCATGGGAGCACGAGAGGCAAATGGAGAGCTAGCCGCGAGCACATGGTCTATTTTTAGGGCGGGGTAGCTCTCTTGTGTAGTAAAGAGGTAGCCGCGCGAACATCTACCCGCGCGATCAGTGGAAACATAAAAACATACATACAGGACATCATTCTAACTGCAAAGTGTTTACTTATTTGTGTACACTCGCAATAAAACACAACGTTATACTTTTGTCACACTCTAAACTCTTGTCAAACTGTAGCCTAACCTACAACTGTCACCCAACCACACACACACACACACACACACACACACACACACACACACACACACACACACACACGCACGCACAGTTTTAAAAGCAAAACATATTTATCCAACCCCATTTCAAAACATTCAAAACAGGTTACATCTTTTGGACATTCATCATATCGCATTGGTTTTCATTTCTTGTCCTCGGAGTCAGAGCACTAATCTGTTTTTTTTTTTTTTAAGTTACACATTCTACATTGATTAAAAAAGAAAATCAAATGTGTTTTTAATGGTAGTATTATTTTATACGGAAATCAATTATTTATAATTCAGATGAGAATAAAGTTAATGTTAATTAAAATTAAGGAAAACAAATAAATTGATCTGATAGCAAATTAATTTTAAATTCATTCAGGTACAATTACCAAACATCTCAAGGTCTTTTTGTCTTTTTATTAATTTAATTAATAAACTAATTGTATAAAACTATTGTCAGTGCACTACAAATAAACTGGTTCTATGCCTTTATTAATAAAACGTATACAACTTAAAAATACAAGGCTTAGAAATTTATAAAAATGCCTTCTGCATTTTTGTTTTGCTTTTCACTCCATTGTACCGAAATCGTACCGAACTGTGATGTCTGAACCGAGGTATGAAACGAAACGTGACTTCTGTGTACTGTTCCACCCCTAATGCAATACAGTTTCATTATTGTTCATTATTATCCATACCTTACTATAAATAATTTGTGCGACTAAATCATGTTTTGCGCCAGTAACTGAAAAAGTTAGTAGCGCAAGTGCCAGCAGTGGAAAAGGTTAGTGTAGTTCCCTGTCCAGCATAGAGTGCGGTTCAGCATCGGTTCAGTTTTTTGTTTAATCTGCCCTACTCATTTAATTAAATGTATATCAGTTCATGGTTTGTGTGTGTATAAGAGAGAAAGAGAAAATGTCAGTATTGCATTGAGACTTGAGATTAAATAAACTGCTTGTATTGTAGATCTTGTAGTATTAATTTTCACATTGTAAACACATTGTCGGTTAAAAACAAGAAAGTGGCTGGTAAAAACATTGAGTGGCTGGTAGATTTTGAAATCCACCAGCCACAGTGGCCGGTGGACAAAAAAGTTAATTTCCATCCCTGGAGGAGGGTAATAATTTGCTCCTGAGAAACGCGATAGCTGCTGATAATACTGAAGGAGCTTATATATGAATACAGTGATAGGCGTAGTATTCCTATAGGACGTGTATCAGCTGAGAGTCACTGAGGTGAGATTGACTAACATGACCTGCCAGAACTGATGCTAGGCTTGATTTCATTGTTATTGGAACCATATATAATGTGATAAAGTAATTAAAACATTGAAGCATTTAATTGTTCTTGGAACAAATGTTTAAATTGTTAAACATTTAGATTAGATTGTTAGATGCTATATATTCATCAAAGTCATCCATTCTTTGAAGCATAATCTTGAGGACCATGAATTTAGAGGTTCTGGCTCCCTAATGGTTGTATGCACATCTTCTAGTAGAAGCTTTTGTCTGGCTCTGATCCCAAATGTGGTTCTTGTGGCACCTCATCCACTGGGATGTCAGGTGCCATAGACTCTGGGTTAAGGTTCAGTATATTGTTTATGGTCCTCAACTTCTCTATCTGCCACTGTTTTTCCCTCATCCATATAAGACTCATTTTTTCTTGATCTTTTTAGTCAAGTTCATCAATTGACACTTGTTCTTTTTGTTTTCTTCTTTGGAAACTAAGAACACAAAGAAAACCACCACCATCAATAATAATCATATAATTTTGGCAGGTGTTCCTGTTAATCACTCGGTTTTCTTTAGTTACTAAATGCAAAATAAAGCCGATTGTATGCAATGTAACAGTGTTATAATGCAATTACTACTATAGTATTATAATAATAGTAACAATAATAATAATAATAAAATAATATAAATAATAAAAACAAATTATACTTTTCTCTTCTTTTGGCAAGTATCTCTTTTTTTTTAACAGTATCAGCTTTGATCCTTTCCCAGTAGTGAGCTGCTTTTTCCTTTATTTGATAAAGGCATCTGCAAAAGTAAAATTTGGTCAAAATTATGTAATAATATACTCTACTTTTTTGTATTTATTTATTCCAGATATGTACAAATATGACCTACATACATTGCTGTCATTCGGTACAACCAATAGGTCATTCGGTATAACCAAATTTTCTGTATTACCAAATGACACTTTTGGTAAAACCGAATGACAACATTTTCAAACAATGCTACAGGCTGATATCTAGCTAGCTAGCAAAAAAAACAATCAAACATTTTATATTTAGTACAAGTTTTTAAAATATTACATTTTTGGTAACACTTTATTTTACGGTGTCCTTGTTACATGTACTTACCGTAGTAATAACAGTAAATGATGCATAATTACATGCAACTAACACTCAACCAAACCCTAATCCTACCCTAACTCTATAGTAAGTACATTAACTATTATTACTCAGTACTTAATTTTTTCGGTACTTAATTTTTCCGGACATTCTTTCTCATTACAAAGCAATGACTTCTACACACAATTTTAATACCATTTTGCACTATGTTGATATATAATGTTATAAAATCATGCCAGAATAAAAACTATATACATTTATTACATTTTAAATCACAAATGAAATGGCTGTATTTGCCTTCGGACAGTTAAACCGAATGACCTTTTGACACTTCAAAATCTTAGTAAAAAATCCAATTAAAACCTTTTGGATTCAATAAAAGAGATCAAGTTAGCCTATAGCCTAAAGTAGATACGTTTTTGGACCGTTGTAAAAATGTAGGTAGAGACATATACTTACAATGAGCCTATTGTGTTCATTTATCATTACTACATGATTAGTCTTGAATGTGCCTTCAATACTAAAACACTTGGTGATAAGCGGACAGTAACCATATTTGTCATCAGATGCATAGTTTCCAAACAGGTATCCCTTGTTTGTGATGAGCAAGGATGTCACACATCATCGTAACATGTTTGGGCAAATGCCTATGATTAGAATCAGTATCTTTGCCGTTGTTATGCAAGAAATTTATAGGAATTTATATAACTGTAGCCCGACACAGGCCCGTTCAACGACATACTGACCCTCAGGGGTGAGCAGCATGGTGTCATGGTAATGGGGCCGCTGTCACCCTGCATTACCACCCACATGACAAATTGTGTGGTAGCGCTGTGAGAAGCAGAATACATGAGCACTGTCATACAGTCACGTTCAGTGTGAAAACGTAACCGTAATGTTCAATGAGAAAGCTAATAAAACCTGCCTAAATGACAGGAGAAACTTATAAGCGAAAGACCACAAACAGGTGTGGTATGGTAAATGATATACGTGTCAAATATTTGTTGAATTATCAACAGATTCAGAATTAATAATCTTAATTTCAAGCAAATTAAACAGATCAATAAAATAAATGTGGCTTAAAGCTGATTTATACTTCTGTGTCAAAACCTACGCCGTAGCTGAGGTTGCCTGACGTGCACCTCTCCGAAAATGTAACAATGCGTCAATTTTACGCACACTGATTTTACGCGTTGTGATTGGTCCGCTAGAACCCCTCCCTCAGGTAAAAAAAAAAAAATCCTGCACATAGTGTCGCATTTAAATTTTCGATAGTGTGCATTTCTGCTTGCGGATTATAAATGACCTGTTCTTCGATATTTAACAACTCAAGCTGCAACAAAAGTCAATGTCTATTTGCTGCCATCACTGCTGCTGCTTCTCCAAAAACGTACACAACAAACTGCTGCTTCTTCGGCTTTTGCCTTGATACTGTGGGTTACACCATCAACATGCCTGTGGACACTGCCTACTAGCAGTCTGCATGTGTAATTGCCCATCGACGCTGACAACGACGCAGAAGTATAAATGAAAACTGAAGCGTAGCCATCAGCGTAGAGGCTATAGCGTGGGCTATACTTCCGACACAGAAGTATAAATCAGCCTTTAGTGGTAAAGTCCAAGATTGTAACTAAATTGTAGTTTCAAACTTCATCCTTTTGAGTCTCTAAACAAGGCACATGGCTGTCAGATAAAAGCTGAATAACTACAGTAATAAGAATTACTTATTAGTAATAAAACGAAAGTCCGCTCCTTCAGAAAATAAATTTTAGGACAGGTTTATACTTGTTTCTAATTGCCTGGGTGTGGTATCAGTTTAGTCTCAAAAACATGCACACATTGTGAAAGCTCTGTAAATGCACACCGAGTTAAGCATGTGCTGATATTCTTGCTCATGCTCTTTGTTGCGTGCTCTGTCCACAAACTGACACTCTTCATTTTCATCAGAGCACTTAGTGTGCTGGTGAGCAGAGTGTGAGGCAGAGATAAACATTTTTAGATATTCAATTGATTGGTAATTCAATAAAAAAAGAGAGAGATGCTCTGTGTTGGGTCTGTAAGGGAGGTATATGGTGGGAAATTAGCACCGGCCACCAGCCAATGGCGGGTGACTTTGCCTTGTATACCAGCCACAGTGGCGGGTAGATTGTAAAACATATTTTTATTGGTTACTACTTAAAACATTCCTTGTAACGGATTGGACAGCTTTTGTCAAAGAATGCTGTTGCTAAATAACAATAATGCACTTTTGTCGAGTAACTAATTTAATTGGTTTTCAGCGGACCGTGAGTCCGTGACACATAGAGCTGAGGTACAGACGGAAGGAAAATTTACAAAATGTGGCGACATATACCCGATGTTTAGAGGCCCGCCGTGGAGTCAGCAGTAGCTATGAATGTACAAACTGTTGAGGGCGAAGTAAATAAAAAGAGAAGGTACTTTTCGAACAAGTGGCGCATTAATGACGAAGGGAAAACGAGGGAATGGTTAGCCTACTTTCTCGTCGAACAGTCCATGCACTGTACTTACTGTGTATAATAACACTTTATACATTTGAATTCCGGAAATAGTGGCTGATAAAAAATATAGGTGGCTGGTAAAATTGGGCATCCACCAGCCACTGTGGTGGCCAAAAAGTAAAAAGTTAATTTCCCACCCTGTATTTTATATAAGGGTTGTAAATCAGATAAGTTCAGCGCTATAAATAACAGGCTCAATCACTGGCCTAATGCCGTATAGGCGAAATAAACTTTGGCATTCTGTTTGAATAAAAAGGAATTGCACAGGGTCATAATTATAAGGATATATACATTAAATTATATCCTTTGTATTTTAGCAATGAGGTTTTCTTGACATAGACTCACACTGTATGCCTGATATACAGTACATGCCACATTTTAAATTCATTATGAATTTGACTTTCAAATGGTTGAGGGAGAGAAAAGTAAGAGCTTGGCTATCAAGCAGAGGCAGAAGGGCAGTTATCTGTGTATTGCGGCTCTAGGACTCCTGAGAGTTTCTAATCAGCCAGAAAAATAAATCTGTGCTAAGTCTGGAAGCGCCTACTCCTCACAAAAGAACTGGGTTTAGGGTGTTTGTAGGCCTGGAGCTGTATTGAGAATGGCAGTCTAAGCAATAGCAGAGCAGTGCTTTTATAAAACTCCCAGATGGGAATCCACAAATAAGGTGCAAATCAAAATGTGCTACACAGCACATGAGAAAACTAAATTAATTGCTCTTACAGCTCATTTGCATATTCAAAGAATAGCTTTAGACCACCCATTACAATCACAAAACATAATTGAAGTCTGTTTGCATCATTGATCATTATTTTCTTGTTTATCACAGTAAAGCTGTTTTAAAGCAATCAGTATGGTATACAGTGCTATATGAATAAAGGTAACGTAACTTGGCTATACAGCATTACAGCTCATTTCAGTTGGATAGTACTAGATTGGCGTACAAGACATCAAACAAACTGTTTAAATTTGAAGTCAATAGACTTATAAATGTTCAAACAGCCAAACCCAAGCAAACACACAGTAGTGTATTCTATTCAGAGCATGATGTATGGATGCTTTTAATGTTTAAAAGGAAGCTCAGAACACAGAATAAGTTTTGTCTTGAAAATGCACCACATTTAACTTAATACTACAGGTCTAACAAAAATATCATCAAAAACTGTATTGTAACTTGGGGATAGTAACACAGATGAAGACTTTAAGGTCTATAATGTGTATGGTAAATTGTTCATGAAACTGCCGAGCAAGGACAGCGTAGTAGCTGAAAAACAGCCATCATACAAGCCTGTGTGTGTCCTGCAGTCCTGGGGATTTACGAAATGACTTTCACTGTCCTTGTCTGAAATGTGTTTTAATAAGCCACACGCTGCTTACGGTAGAGCGCGATATGAGTGCTACAGTATAACTCTGAATCACAGGTACAGTGGTGCGAAAACAGATTGCGTTGCCCTTAACAAATGTTCTGTTTTTTCAATGGAAAACAGCCATTAAGTTCACCACATACCAGTTCAGCAATAAAACCAACCTCATCTCCTCAAGATATTTCAGTTTACTGTTTGTTTGCATTACTTTTAATGTTTATGATATGTCTTGATGAAATAAAGTGTGATGTTGCTGCCACGAAACAAGTATCACTGGGAAATTATTTTTCCTTATTGC
>JAZAVI010002133.1:0-14647 GCA_036326025.1 Chrosomus eos | reverse complement strand
TTTATTTTGTCACTCTGGATAGACAGCATATATTATCTTATATTTTCACCTCTGGAATAGACAGCATATTTATTTTATATTTTCACACGTCTTTTTCCGTATTGAACATTTTACATTTTTTACATAAAAAACAATTCTCAATTATATAATTAATATTATAACATCAATAATTCATGCAAACTGCATTCACAAGAACCACCTTGAAAAATTTGTTATCACTATTTTCTGTGACTTAAATTCAGCCTAGATCAATGGACTATAACGTTTTGTCAATACAACAGACTTGTACATGTTAATTGACCACAAATTTTTTGCCTTGCCCATTTGGATATTCAATTCTTATTTTTTTTTTGTAAATGTAACCACTTCTGTTTTTAAAATATACGTAGATTCACATGATCAGACAATTTACCAAACGATCCAGATCAAATTAACACTTCATGATTTTGCAATATTTATTGGAAATTACACAATCTAATTAGTAAAATTAGTCAAATCTGACCATCAGAATGAAGATGCCGCAGTCAGGCCCGTAAGGTTATGGGAAGTACCTATTTCAAGAGAAAATAAAACATGAACAGTTCCAAATAAACTAACTTATTGCACACTATGCACACCACACCTCATTCCTGTCCCCTAAAACTGGCAGTCTGGGCAATGCTCAGGAAATTCAGGGTCTGTATAAAACCCTCGCAGGTCTCCACGTCTTCTGTTTCCACAGCACTTATTATTTTTTCTTACCGCTGACATGATGGCCGTCAAATTTGAAAAGTGAAAGACGATGGGCGTCAAATTTGAAAAGTGAAAGACGATACGGAAATGACGATACGGAAATGACGTCTGCTGTCCATCCACTGGTGTCCAGCCACTGGTGTCTAGCAAGAAGTGAGTCTGCGGGGCTGCAGCTGGATGCCTCTCCGCGTTTCAGTGGTTCTCGAGTTGGTTATTTTCATGGCGCTTCAATCGCATCGGTCTACTTCTCATGTCTGACGTAGCATCGTCGGTATGTATACATTTTTTGTGAGATTATACTGGAAGAATTATTCGTTATTTTTGCCAATAATTGTTAGTTTGTAGAGTGTAATCTGCTATGGTTCGGCTTCGGCTGTGGTTCTGCTTCGGCTGTAGCTCTCATGTTCATTTATTACGAGCTGCTCGGTAAAAGTGCTATAATGTCCAGAATGTAATTCACATGTATTTCTTTATTAGTGTTAAAATGAGTACAATCAGTAAAATGCAAAGTAATTGTGCAAATTAGCCTTTATTCATGTATAATTTGTCATTGCTCTTTTGTGTTTTGCAGTTTCACTATTTTCCTTAATGCCAATAAACCTGTGGAACTAAGTATTAATCTTCAGAGTCTTGGTGTGGGAAAAAGTTTAGCTGGCCGTCAGGATATCAAGTTTAACATATCGAGGATGGCACAATCACAGGTTAAAAAAAATTAAGCAGCACAACTGTTTCCAACATTGATTTAAAAAAAAAATTATATCAGAATGATTTCTGAAGGCTGATGGTGACGATGTAAACACAATTAGGCTACATTACATCTGTAAAATATTACATCTATGCACTTACTCAGTATGATTCTCCATCGCACTGAGCACTGCAGCCACATTAAACAAAACAAAAAAACTGTTAGCACATTATCCAAAGTAAACTGATGGACAATTAAGATGCACAATGTATCTGTTGATTGACGGAGAAACATCTATTGATGGGTAGACCGCGTCACCGCGAGTATCTGTTTATGGCCCATATAGACCGCACGTATTTACTGATACACTCAATGAACTGCTGTACCTAATACAAATAAAACATCTCCAGTTAACTAGCAGAGCATTCATTTGGTCCGCTCTTAAATAAGAGATCAAGCGCTAAAATGTTTTGTTTTTGAACTCAAGCTGAGCGCTCGTGTCCGCTGCTATCAGTGTCATGGATTCAGTGTTCTCTTGTGGCGGCACGCGCGCAGTCTTCACTCGGACGCGCTCTTCAATCTATCACTGTTGCGGACACTATTCATTCCGGTGAAATCACAAAATAAAATGCACACAAACGTGTGTCCTATATACGTGTGTGCTTGATATAGACTGTAACCACTGATGAACATATTCGGTTTTGATGAGAGAAAAAAAACTATACCGAGGGCAGATGAGAACTCGTAATCTCTGACACAATTGGCAAACGATCTACCACTAGACCACTGATGTACTCACAAAAAACTTGCGGATCGATATATTTCACTAAATCTTTATAACCTAAGAAGTTATTCAAAAAGTTTACACAAGCGTATAGGCCTACACGAATGTTGTGAGGTAATATTTCCTATGTCAAAAGCTAGGCAAAATATAGTCTGAAATGCATTTGAGCTCTATGATCAGAAAAGGAATTATAACACTAAACAACTTACTCCGAGCTTGTATCCTCGGCGGGGTCAATTCGTTCTTCAAAATTCAGCCGTTCGTCGTCCGAGTTTCAAATTCCTCTGAGGAAAAGTTGAATTATTCCCCGCTGTTCAGAATCATCTGAAGGAGTAGCGTGCTGCCATCCTAAAAATGCAACGAACTATCAGTATTCTGATGAAGAATCTTCGTGTTGTAATGGCATTGTTCGGGGGGCGTGCCGCGTGTGCGATGCATAGATCGCCTATTTACCATGTGAAAAGCTCTGGGGGTGTGGCGGCCTCAGCTCATTAAAGATAATGCAGGGAGAATGAAAAAAACTGTACCTCTCCTTGGTTTCAAACGGATTAGATAAACTGGAAATATTTTTTTTTTTTAATAAATTACTTCATTTAAAAGAAGAGAATTTCAGCTTCATAAAGATAAATCTCTCGTATCTCTGTGACAAGTATTGACAGAGCTACAGTTAATTTTTCGGATGTGTTTCAGAATGGACCTCACTGACAGAGAGAAGGCAAAACGCGCATCATGTTTATTTTTCTTTATTTGACAAAAAGCACAACACTTTGTTTTTATTGTGCGTATTCACAAAAAAATACACATTTAACAGGATCTAATGATGTACAACAAATATGTAAGATCAAAATCAACCGAGTAATTTGATTCTCTTTTGCACTGATAAGAAAAAAAGCGAGCAGATCAAGCCCGCATGATTGCCGACCCCAGAGGGTTAACAAGATTAATTAAAGGTTACATTACAAAACATGGAGAACTATATACAAAACTAAAGCAGAAATAGCAAATACTCATCAGTCCAAAACCTGCAGTGGGCCGCGACTTCATGCCGAGGGAGGCTCACCTTTCTCCCTGGCCCAATATTCCCCAAACTCCCCTCGATCGTAGTGCTGGATGGGGCCTTTTGAACGAACCCACCCACGAGGCCCAACTCGCTCGGGTCCCTGAGTTATAGCTGTTCAGAGTCGGGAGCCCTTTCTCTGTCTCCAAGCCCAAAACCTGCAGTGGGTCGCGACTTCCAGGGCCCCTGAGGCTCTGTTGGCATGCCGAGGAAAGATCACCTTTCTCGGGCACGGTCAGATCGGCCCCGAGGCCCTGGAAGTCCCGTTTTAGACATGGGTGTCCGCCACACAAGCACTGACTACTGGGAATTTGTTTTTTCGCGAATATCTCGAAAACTGAAAGGCGAAAAAATTCCAAACTCGGGCCACCTGTAGGGCTGGATGGGGCCTATCCAACGAGCCCACCCCCGTGCCCGAGGGCGGTCGGGTCCGGGAGTTACGCCCGGTCAAAGGCGCACCTTTGTGGGCTTCTATCTCTGTAACCTCTGGCACAATATTCCCCAATCTCAACTCCGTCCTCCAGCACCCCCACGCCCCGAGTATGGAGCCCCAACTCGGCATATTTTTCGAGATACGTCCGGTCAAATTTCTAACTTTGAGGGGGCGTATCTCTGGAACCAAGCCGAGTTTGGGCTCCATATTTTGGGCACAGGGGGGTCTCCTCGAGCACCCCCCACGCCCCGAGTATGGAGCCCCAACTCGGCATATTTTTAGAGATACGTCCGGTCAAATTTCCAACTTTGAGGGGGCGTATCTCTGGAACCAAGCCGAGTTTGGGCTCCATATTTTGGGCACAGAGGGGTCTCCTCGAGCACCCCCCACGCCCCGAGTATGGAGCCCCAACTCGGCATGTTTTCCGAGATACGCCCGGTCAAATTTCCAACTTTGAGGGGGCGTATCACTGGAACCAAGCCGAGTTGGGGCTCCATATTTTGGGCACAGGGGGGTCTCCTCGAGCACCCCCCACGCCCCGAGTATGGAGCCCCAACTCGGCATATTTTTCGAGATACGTCCGGTCAAATTTCCAACTTTGAGGGGCGTATCTCTGCAACCAAGCCGAGTTGGGGCTCCAAACTATGGTGACGCAGTTGGCCCCCCCACGCCCAGAGTCTGGAGCCCCAAATCGGCCGGTTCCCAGAGGCGGTTAAACGGAGCTAGGTTTGACCAGAGTGTAAGAGGGCTAATTTGAACCGGTGTTTCTCAGTGCTGAAGCTGAGTTGGGGATCCATACTCTGGGCACAGGGGGGTCTCCTCGAGCACCCACCACGCCCCGAGTATGGAGACCCAACTCGGCATATTTTTCGAGATACGTCCGGTCAAATTTCCAACTTTGAGGGGGCGTATCTCTGGAATGGAGCCGAGTTTGGGCTCCATACTCTGGGCACAGGGTGGTCTCCTCGAGCACCCCCCACGCCCCGAATATGGAGCCCAGACTCGGCATATTTTTCGAGATACGTCTGGTCAAATTTCCAACTTTAAGGGGGCGTATCTCTGGAACCAAGCCGAGTTGGGGCTCCATATTTTGGGCACAGGGGGGGGGCTCCTCGAGCACCCCCCACGCCCCGAGAATGGAGCCCCAACTCGGCATGTTTTTCGAGATAAGTCCGGTCAAATTTCCAACTTTGAGGGGGCGTATCTCTGGAATGAAGCCGAGGTTGGGCTCCATTCTCTGGACACAGGGGGGTCTCCTCGAGCACCCCCCACGCCCAGAGTATGGAGCCCCAACTCGGCATGTTTTCCGAGATACGTCCGGTCAAATTTCCAACTTTGAGGGGGCGTATCTCTGGAACCAAGGCGAATTCAGGCTCCATACTCTGGGCACAGGGGGGCTCCTCGAGCACCCCCCACGCCCCGAGTATGGAGCCCCAACTCGGATTATTGTTCGAGATACGCCCGTTCGAATCTGCACAGGAAGTGACCGTATCTCGGGAACCGAGCCGAGTCTGGGCTCCATACACCCGGAGCACCCTGAGCGCCCACACACGCCCCCCACTCCCAGAGTCTCAACTCCCAACTCGGCTTCCTCTCCGAGTTACGCCCGGTCGAAGCTGGACAGGAAGTGGCCGTATCTCGGGACCGGAATGTCCCCGGGGCTCGGGACAGCGGGAGAAGTAGGGTCCCCTCGGGCCCCCTTAACACCTTCCGGTCCCGAGATTGGCCCGGTTACGCGCAAGGGACTTTTTGACAAAGCAGCCCGCATCTCGGGAAGGGGAGGTCCTACCCTGTCAACACACCCATGAGGGGCCCATAAGGGTTGGATATGGGCTGGTGAGTGGGCTCCATCTGGGCTGCCCAGATGGGGCCCAGTTCATTTTGTCCGGGGGTTCCATGGTGGCCCCATGTGGGCAAGCCCAGATGGGCTGAAGGTGGGCTTCACATGGGCCCTAGCTAAAACCCACATGGGCAACCCAGGTTTCTCCCATCTAGGGCCCACACTAACTGGGCCCCATATGGGCTGATTATGGGTCCCTGCTATTCTACCCATATGGGTACTAACCATTATTATTATGGGCTAACAAATTCATTTTTGGGGCTTATTTTACAGTCAGCCCATACAGTACTTTAACCCTTGTAAGATGTTAATAGTTTTGTTTACACAGCCAATATTCCCGGGTCTGGTGGACCCACCACATTATTAGGCTTTTAAATCAGCCATAACAATTTATGTAAAAATATTTAACAGATGTTTACTTTAGCTCAATATTACCAATGGTATATAATGGTGGTACATAACTTATGGTTCATATTCACCATTTACCCCTGTGAGATCACAATTATGATCATATGATCTTTTTTTTGTGTGAGAAAACAAGGAAATTCAATTATATTAAAAAAATAGAAACAAGATTTTTGATCATTATTGATGCTCATTTCTTATAACTTCATTAGAACCAGTGAACGTGCTTAACCCTTAGGGGTCTGAGCTGTTTTCGGGCTCTTTCGGTGTTTTGGTATGCCCTGACATTTGTGCTTATTTCAGCTACTTAAAACATACCATTTGCCAACATATAAATTTGCTGTATTCAGCACAAACTCTGCTACAATAATATGTGAGCAAAATTGATGTACATGTTTTCATTTTATAGAAAAAAAATAATATGCGTGGTTAGTACGTTTTGGGAAAAAAAATGTCACCGCAATAAGGCCATTTAACACATACTGAATAGTTGAAAACAATACTTTTGAGTTACTATTCTTGTAGGCTAGAACTTTTACTTCAAAATGAAGTGAAAATCATTCTGACCACTCTTTCAGAAAGATCAATATAACGATTTGAATTTCTTACATCAGTTTTTGGGTCATTACTGCTGTATGCGTGGGAGTGTTAATGCCCATGAATATTAATGTGATTTACACCTGGGGAGACTAAAGACACTCCCCCAATGTGCTAATGCCCCATCAAGGTGCTGTGAGGCAGCCTGAACTAAGAATGATTCGATGTATAAAAAGTTAAAAAGAACAGCATTTATTCAAAATAGAAATCTTTCCTAAGAACATAAAGACTTAAAGTCATTCATATCACTTAACACTTCCTTTCAAAAAAAAAAAAAAAAAAAAAAAAACATAAAAAGACCAAACTTGTTTTTTTTTTATATAAAAAAAATATATAAAATATTGCTTATATAGTGCTTATATAAATAAAAAAAGTGCATTCAAAGAATCCTAAAAAAACTATCACAGGTTAAAAAAATTAAGCAGCACAGCTGTTTACAACATTGATTTTAAAAAAAAATTATATCAGAATGATTTCTGAAGGCTGATGGTGACGATGTAAACACAACAAAACAAAAGCAAAAAACTGTTAGCACATTATCCAAAGTAAACTGATGGACTATTATGATTATAGATGCACAATGTATCTGTTGATGGACAGAGAAACATCTATTGATTGGTAGACTGCGTAACCGCGAGTATCTGTTTATGGCTCATCGACCGCACGCATTTACTGATACACTCAATGAACGGCTGTACCTAATACAAATAAAACATCTCTAGTTAACTAGTAGATCATTCATTTAGTCCGCTCTTAAATAAGAGATCTAGAGCTAAAATGTTTTGTTTTTGAACTCAAGCTGAGCGCTCGTGTCCTGCTATCAGTGTCATGGATACAGTGAGTCTCTTGTGGCGGCGCGCTCACAGAACGTGCTTTTCAATCTATTGCCATTGCGGACACTATTCATTCCGGTGAAATCCCAAAATAAAATGCACACAAACGTGTGTCCTATATACGTGTGTGTTTGATATAGACTGTAACCACTGATGAACATATTCGGTTTTGATGAGAGAAAAAAAATATGCTAGTGGTGGATTCGAACCTGTAACCTCTGACACGCTTGGCAATTGATCTAACCACTAGACCACAGGAGAACTCAAACAAAACTTGCAGATCAATATATTTCACTAAATCATTACAAACTAAGCAGTTATTTAAAAAGTTTACACGAGCGTATAGGCCTACACGAACGTTGTGAGTTAATATTTACTATAGTCTGAAAATGCATTTGAGCTCTATGATCAGAAAAGGAATTATAAAACACTAAACTTACTCCGAACTTGTATCCTCGGGGTCAATCCGTTCTTCAAAATGCAACCGTTCGTCTGAGTTTCAAATTCCACTGAGGAAAAGGTTAATTATTCCCAGCTGTCCATAATCCTCTGAAGGAGTAACGTTAGCGTGCTTCCATCCCTAAAACGCGATGAACTATCAGTGAATCTCTGATGAAAAATCTTCATGTTGTTATGCAGTGATCGGGGGCGTGCCGCGTGTGGGATGCATATCGCCTATTTACCATGTCAAAAGCGCTGGGGGTGTGGCGGGCTCACCTAATTATCTATAATGAAGGGAGAGCGAAAAAACTGTAACTCTCCTTGGTTTCAAACGGATTACATAAACTGGAAATATAAAAAAAAAAAAAAAAATTACTTCATTTGAAAGAAGAGAATCTCAGCTTCATAAAGAGACATCTCTCGTATCTCTGTGACAAGTATTGACAGAGTTAAAGTGAATGTTTCGGACGCGTTTCAGAACGGACCTCAAAGACAGAGAGAAGGGAAAACGCGCATCATGTTTATTTTTCTTTGTTTGACGAAAAGCACAACACTTTGTTTTTATTGTGAGTATCCACAAAAAAAATACACACTTAACAGGATCTAATGATGTACAACACTTATATTTAAGATCAAAATTAACAGAGTAATTTGATTCTCTTTTGCACTGATAAGGAAAAAATCCAGCAAAACGCGGGCACGCGGTTTTCGACCCCTAAGGGTTAATGTAACATTTTTGTAACTTTGTGTGGGAATAGCAGGTGCAGAAAGACAACATTCGTGCACACAGATAAGAAACACACAGCAGGCTCAGTTAGGAGGAGGACACAGTTAAGTTTCATAGAACCAAAAATTAATGTAATAGTTGTGTAGGAGGGTGTACCATGTGCAGTCATTGAAAATAAGTTCTTTTTTTATGTTCTTCACAGAAAATGAGCCAGGGCCAATGAGTTTGAGTTAGAAGAAATAATATATAGCATAACTTTTTCTTTTAGCAAACATTGAAAACGGGTCCCACAGACCTAAACACATTGGGTTAAACAAGCTAAAATAACTACAGACCAGTAATACAATTAATTACGCTTTTATTTAAGTAAAATTTAAAACAACATTCTTTTTCACAGTGTTCCCTCGTTGTCACAGACAGAATTAGTTTCTCTTTGGGGCGCGCTTCCGGCACCGAATGGAGTGAACGTGTTTTTTATAGCTCTCCACAAGTCTGTCGTATTGTCAGATAAAATATCTTGTAGCCGCTTAAATATCACAAGTTATCAATTCCGAACATCCTGAGCAATGCCGACAAAGCACAAGAAAACTGAAAAATCGAACACTGAGGAGCCAGGAGGTACAGATAAAGTTCATGAGTCGTCGCCGGCTAAGGCTAATCAAGCTAAAGTTAGCGCTGAAGCAACAGCGCCGACGAACACAGACATTATGGAAGCAATAGCGAAACTGAGCAGCACCTTTGACATGAAGTTCGATGTCCTTTCATCTACTTTATCCGAGGTGAAAGTATCACTTGCTAGTATTTCCACCAGAGTAGCAACAACTGAAGAGGCAGCAAAAGTTCATGAGGCCCGCATCGAAGCACTGGAGAAATTATGTGCACACCTGGAGACCGAATGTGGAAAGCTTAAGGAAAAGTCCTGTGACTTAGAATCAAGATCCCGACGACAGAACGTTAGAATTATCGGCATAAAGGAAGGCGCTGAAAATGGCAAACCTACTGAGTTTGTGACTAACCTTCTGGCTCAGGTGTTGGGTGAGGAGAACTTTGACCGACCTATTCAGATTGACAGGGCACACCGCTCGCCACAACCCATAAGAGAAGGCCGCTCTCGGGCATTCATTGTACGACTTCATCATTATCAAGTGAAAGAACGCATTCTGCGCCTGGCAAGATCGAAACCTCTGCAATACGATGGGAAAGCGATGCATATCTTTCCAGATCTCGCCACTGACATCTTGAAACAGAGACAGAAGTTTGACAACATACGAAAGAAATGCAGGCAGCATGAAGTGAGATGCGGATTTCGTTTCCCGTCTAAGTTCATCGTGACCGTGAGGGATAAAGAAACGAAAACTTTTGATTCACCCGAGTCGGCCGAAATATTTCTACGGGGCGCGGTGGAAAACTGGTGAAATTGCTACGTTGGACAGCGGAGTCAGAAGAGACTTGTGCTTAAATAATTCCATTTGATTTGTTGAAAAGACTACAAGGTATCGTTTTTGTTGTATTTGCTAAGATGAGTGGTGGGCTATATTAACGGAAGAATGCCAAGTTGCATCGAGGGTGAGTTGACAGATGCAAATGTTATTTTCTCAGGGGGGGCAACCATAATGTTCGTGTGGGAATGGGATGCAGTGGGTGGGGGGTTGTTTGGGAGGGGGGATCTGCTTTAATTCACAAGGTTCGTAATGTTCAATTTCATGGGAAGGTTACATGTTTTAAGTTACAAGGTTTAATGCACAGTTTTTATTTAAGGTGTTCAGGCAAAACACGCTTTATTTCATACACTGAGTAACGGAGTGAGTACTCGCGGTGGCGGGACACTGAATTTATTAAGTTGGAATGTGCGTGGAATTAATAGTCCAGTTAAAAGAGGAAAAGTTTATGCGCATCTTAAGAAATTGGATGCGGAGATAGTTTTTCTTCAAGAAACACATATCAAAAGTACAGCGAAGTTTAGCATTAAGGCTCCATGGATGTCTCAGGTCTACCAGTCAAATTTCTCTACTAAAACTAGAGGAGTAGCAATTATCATTAAGAAATCGGTCCCCTTTATACATAAGCAAACAATTAGGGATAGGAATGGCAGGTACTTAGTTGTGTGTGGGGAGATAAATTCATTATCCATCACTTTAGTGAATGTGTATGGTCCTAACTTCGATGACCCTTCATTTTTTGAAAATGTCTTTAAAATTATACCTGACTTTATGCATTCACGAGTCATCATAGCAGGTGATTACAATTGCGTGTTAAATGCTAGGTTAGACACATGTCCCCGCCGAACTACAACAAATAAATCAGCTGGTGTACTAAGCAATTACATGCAAAAGTTAAATCTAATCGATTGCTGGAGAGCTTTGCATCCCACAGATCATGACTTTTCATTCTACTCCTCAGTCCATAAGACATACTCAAGAATTGACTTTTTCCTAATAGATTCAAGATTGTTGCAATACGTAGTTTCAACTCAATATCATAATAGATTATTATCAGACCATGCCCCTGTTTCTCTTAATTTAAGAATACAATTTAGTAGAGGAAATTATGCCTGGAAATTGATAATATGTTATTAAATGATGTCAAATTTTGTGAATACATTTCTAACAAGTTTACATTATTTTTAGAAAACAACGATAAAGGAGATGTATCTGACTCGGTCCTGTGGGAGGCAATGAAGGCAGTTATCAGAGGTGATGTTATAGCATATCAAACTGCAAAGAATAGAGAGAATAGAGCCAAATTGAATAATATTGACACACAAATAACTAATTTAGAGATGGAATACAGATCAACCAGTTGTGAGACTATACTTAAGAAAATAGTTGCGCTGCGAAGCGAATATAACTCGATTCTTTCTAAGAATATTTCAAGACAACTCATGTCTATTAGGCAAAGGCAGTTTGAAATAGGTGATAAACCCCAAAAACTACTTGCACGCCAATTAAAGCATTCTCAGGCAACTCGTGCAATACATAAAATAAAGTCGGATAATGGGAAGATAATTGTTGATCCTAAGGAAATTAATTGCTGCTTTGCTGATTTCTATAGAGAAGTCTATGAATCAAAATGTGAAACAAGCTCGGAAGTAATAGAAGATGTTCTTTCTGATTTGGACCTTCCCATTCTTAGCACTGAAGCAAAACAATTTTTAGACAAAGAAATCACACTAGAAGAAATAAATGAAGTAATATCACAGTTACCTAATAATAAATCGGCTGGACCTGATGGCTTTAGTGCTGAATTCTTTAAAAAATTCAGGAATAATCTTGTACCTATAATCCAAAGATTGATTAAAAATGCAAAAACACAATGTACATTTCCACCAACAATGTACCGAGCGAGTATAGTATTAATTCCAAAACCAGGACGGGATAAACAGCAGATGTCTTCCTATCGACCGATTTCTCTTATTCCCATTGAATCTAAGATTATAAGCAAAATTCTTGCGAATAGGCTGAAAAAGTACATTTGTTCAATAATTCATCAAGACCAGACTGGTTTTATGCCCAATAGGCATATATATTTTAATTTGAGACGACTGTTCAACATAATTTATAACAAAAAAAAACGTAAAGACATGTGTAATTTCACTAGACGCTCAACGAGCCTTTGACCAGCTAGAGTGGAAATATATGATTGCTGTACTGAAGAAATTTGGATTCGGTTCAGAATTTGTTAAATGGATTGAAATGATTTATGCACATCCAGTAGCTTCAGTTATTACTAATCAAGACGTTTCAAATTCATTTCAGTTATCTCGTGGCACACGACAGGGATGCCCCCTATCTCCTTTTTTGTTTGCCATTTCAATGGAACCATTGGCAGCAAGGATCAGGCAACATCTCAATATAGCGCCTATAATGATCAAGGGCAGACCCCAACATCTTTCGCTGTATGCGGACGATATTATATTGTACATTTCTAACCCTGAAATGTCTATTCCACCATTACTTGAGCTTATTGAAAAATTTGGCAGTTATTCCGGATTCACGATAAATTGGGAAAAAAGTGAATTAATGCCAGTCTCTGACGATCTAGATAAAACATTTTTAGCCAGTACCAGATTTAAAATTGCAAACAACTCCTTTAAATATCTGGGTGTGTTGATCACCAAAAACCCTGAAATGTTATTAAAATTTAATTGGAAAAAGAAAATTGATCAGCTTAAAGAGAATATAATTTTTTGGAAGACATTACCCATGTCTATGGTAGGCAGGATAAAAGCTATAAAAATGGTTGTACTTCCAAGATTTTTGTATGTATTTCAATGTATTCCTTTCTTTATTCCCCTTTATCATTTTAAACAGCTAGAATCTATTATAACCAGCTTCATATGGGCCAACAAGACTGCTAGGATTAACAAGAAGCATCTAAATAAACTTAAGGATCAAGGAGGGTTTGGGCTTCCCAATTTTAAATATTATTATTGGGCAGCTAATTTATGTACATTAGCATGGTGGAGGAAATCCGGATTGGTGGAGTTAGGTGACAAGCCAGAATGGCTAGCAATTGAAGAAGCTTGTTGTAATAAGACCTCATTAACGGTTTTGCTCAATAGTCCCATTAAAATTGATGTCAAAAGTATCAACGGAAACATAGTTATCTCTAATTTAATTAAAGTGTGGAAACAAATTAAGGTATATTTGAAGATTCCAGATATATATCTGGACACTCCAATTTGTAATAATCATGCTTTTCCTCCGGGATTACATGATAAGCTCTTTTTTCAATGGAAACACATGGGTATAGTAACAATTCAAGATCTTTATAGAGAAGGTACATTTAGCTCTTTTGAACAGCTAAAACAAAACTATGCTCTTGTTTCTGCACATTTCTTCCGTTATTTGCAAGTTAGAGACTTTGTTACAAAGCACATTCCAAACTTTGAAGTTTTGAATTTGAATCCCACCTTAGAGAGAATCGTTAATATACATCCTGGTATGAATGGTAGTGTGTCTAACTTTTACAAATTATTGCTAGAAAATGTGGACAGTAACACAGAGAAAATAAAACATGACTGGGAGGAGGAAATTGGTTTTAACATTCATGAAAACGTGTGGGATGCATGCTTGAGAAACATACATACATGTTCTGTGAATGCTAGACACAATTTGATTCAGTTCAAGGTAATTCATAGGCTTCATTATTCTAAGTCTAAACTTCATAAAATATATCCCATGATTTCTCCACTATGTAATAAGTGTAAAATGTCAGAAGGCACACTGTTTCATTCTTTATGGTCATGTAGTAAAATTCAGCAATTTTGGGAATGTATATTTAAATTTATTTCTGAAGCAAATTCTATTGAGTTTGGAGCCTGAGCCCTGCACTGGACTTTTAGGAGCAGAGAATGCTTTTTGTAATAAATATCAGACACAGGCCATTTCTCTGTGTAAGATGTTGGCTAAAAGGCTTATTTTACAAATGTGGAAAGCAGATGCTGTCCCCACTTTTGAGATGTGGGCTAGGGAACTGGGAAATATGTTGTACTTGGAAGAACTGAGATTCACATTAAAAGACAAATTATCCATTTTCATGAAGATTTGGGAACCAATAAGAAACTTCTTACAGATGGACTGAACAAGCTTTATATGTTACTTATTTTAATTTGTTGTTGCCATTCACTAGGGTAAAAGACTGTGTATGTTTATTCTTTGCCCATTTACAGAATGTTTTTTGTTTGTAGAGCACTTGAAGATACCTTCTACAATTATTGCATTTTGTGGGGGGAGGGGGGAGGGATGTTTTAATTTAAAAAGCTGTAAGTACCTAGCTCAATGTAACATGTACAAGTGTCACCAGCACAGGTCAGGGCAGGCACCAGATGACCAGCCTCGCCCCTCAACCGTGCACCACCGTGGGGAGCCGACACCGCAAGAACACAAGCAGACAGAATGGGGTTTAATAAGAACAGATTCTTTATTGAATTAAAAAGTCTATAGGGGCAACATTCGTTCTGTTGGCCACGGGACTCTATAGAGAGGCCTCTTCACCGCAGGACTCAAGTGGAGCCGAGCGGGAGTCAGAGTTCCATCACCGCAGTCAGATCCCTGCAAAGTTCGGTGCGGGCGGAAGTGAACGAGGATTCTGATGGCGGGAGGGGTCAGTAC
>JAZAVI010002130.1:0-46398 GCA_036326025.1 Chrosomus eos | reverse complement strand
AATTATAATCACATTTAAACCAGTTAACACATTTCACAAAAATGATTATAATTTATTAATAGCATTATTTAACATAAAATGTTGAAGTAGCTCACCAACTGTCACGGATGATACAGGAGACAGACAGTCGGTAAGTGAAATAGTGTTTATTTTAGGAACAGCAGAAGCAGACGGAGTTATGGTGAGTATTTTAACAGATGATAATTGGATGGACTTAGCCACAGGAATAACCAGAGTCTCTCTTTCAGATGATGATGAACAGTCACTGGAAAGGGTTGCAGTTGGACGGCTGGGAACTGAAGACGGCAGACGATGAAGAAGATAATCCGATAGGAACAGGTGAGTAGCAGGTAAGTAGCAGGTAAGTCTTTGGTATAGCATGGAGAGTCTGAGTGTCAATGTAACGACGAGACCAGACAATGACTGTGAGAGTGAGAGTGGTATTTAAAGGTGGTGGGATGATGAGGTGCAGGTGATGGTGATTAGAACTCAGGTGATAGTGAACGACGACGAGGTCTGCCACGGGGCCTGGGAGCTGGGCGATCAGGATGATTGGTGTGGAATTGTTGAAGGAGAGTTGGGTCCAGGATGTCGTCCCGAAGAACCCACGACCGTTCCTCAGGACCGTAGTCCTCCCAGTCCACTAGATATTCCAGCCGAGGACCTCGTCGCCGCGAATCCAAGATGGTGCGGACTCTGTATATGGACTCGTCCTCTACCGGGATAGGAGGAGGAGGTTCGATGGCCGGGTCAGGTTCTGTGGGAGGAGAGAAGACAGGTTCAATGAATGGTTTTAACAGAGACACATGGAATGATGGTGAAATCCGGTACTGTCGAGGGAGATTGAGTCTGTAGGTGACCTCGTTCAGCTGCCTCTGCACGGTAAATGGACCGATGTATCGAGGACTCAGCTTACGGCAAGGCAGGCGGAGGCGCATGTCCCGGGTCGAAAGCCACACCTTCTGTCCTGGCACATACTGAGATGGTTCGATACGATGACGATCCGCTTGGTCCTTGTGTCTCCGCACTGCCTGCTGTAGATGCACGTGAGCCGAGTCCCATACCCCCTCGCTCTGCTGGAACCAGTAGTTTACTGCTGGTACGTCCGAGGGCTCACCAGACCAAGGGAAGAGAGGAGGTTGATAGCCGAGGATACATTGGAAGGGGGTGAGACCGGTGGTGGACTGTTGAAGAGAGTTTTGTGCGTACTCGGCCCACGGAAGGTACTGGCTCCAGCTGTCCTGGTACTGGTGGCAATAAGTCCGCAGGTAACGTCCAATCTCCTGAATCTTTCGCTCAGTCTGGCCGTTAGTCTGAGGATGGTATCCAGATGACAGGTTTACAGTTACTCCGAGAAGCTTGAAGAAAGCTCGCCAAACTCTTGACACAAACTGAGGGCCTCGATCCGACACTATGTCCTCTGGGATGCCGAAGTTTCGGAATACGTGAGTGAAGAGGGCTTCGGCGGCTTCAAAGGCGGTAGGGAGTCCAGGTAAGGGAATCAATTTACAGGCCTTTGAGAATCGGTCCACGACCACGAAGACGCAGGTATGGTTGTTAGATCTGGGCAGGTCCGTCATGAAGTCTACCCCGATATGAGACCATGGACGACAGAGAAGCGGAAGAGGGACTAGCTTGCCTTCTGGGAGTCTTCGGGGAGTGTTGGTAACGGCACAGACTGAGCATCCTTTGACGTAGCGGGCAACATCCTGAGAGATGGTCGGCCACCAGTACCGATTACTGAGGAGCGAGAGGGTACGCCTGCTACCTGGATGTCCAGAGCCCGGAGTGGTATGAGCAGAGTCCAGAAGGGCCGTACGAAGGTGACGTGGTACGAAGGCACATCCCTCTGGACCTCCCGGCGGAGCGGGATGAAGGCGGTTCTCTTGGGATATCTGCTGGTCGATGTCCCAGACAATTGGACTTACAAACACGGCTAGAGGGAGGATAGGTTCTGGGAGAGGGTCCTCACTTGATGGATGATACAGACGGGATAGAGCATCTGCCTTACAGTTCTTAGAACCGGGTCGGTAGGACACAAGGAAGTCAAAGCGTGTGAAGAATAATGCCCATCGGGCCTGGCGGGGATTAAGTCTCTTAGCCTCTCTGAGGTACTCCAGATTGCGGTGGTCGGTAATGACCTCGAAGCGATGGTTTGCTCCCTCCAGCCAGTGTCTCCACTCCTCTAATGCCAACTTGATGGCGAGCAGTTCTCGATTTCCAATGTCGTAGTTCCGCTCCGCCGGGGACAGCTTTTTAGAGAAGAAGGCACATGGATGGAGTCTGGGAGGATCACCCTGCCGCTGTGACAGAACCGCCCCAACTCCGGTGGAGGAAGCATCCACCTCTACAACGAAAGGGATCTCTGGGTTCGGATGAACTAGAACTGGGGCGGTCTGGAAGGCTTCCTTTAGGCGTTTGAAGGCTGAGATGGCTTCGGGCGATAAGGACAGAGATTTGGGCCGGCCTCTGAGAGAAGAAGTCAATGGAGAACTGATGTGACTGTAGTTGTTGATAAACCTTCGGTAAAAATTGGCAAATCCTAGGAAACGTTGGAGGTCTTTTACCGTAGAGGGTTGAGGCCAGTTTTGGATAGTCTCCACCTTCCTCTGGTCCATCCGAACTCCATGTTGGTCGATGAAGTAGCCCAGGAACTGAACTGAAGGGGTATGAAACTCACACTTTTCAAGTTTGAGGTAGAGCTTGTGAGCTCGCAGCTTTTCCAGGACAGCAGTGACATGGCGATGGTGTTCCGAGAGAGATGAGGAATAAATGAGGATGTCGTCTATGTAGACCACCACAAACTTGTTTAGATATTCCCGGAAAACCTCATTCATGTACCCCTGAAAGACTGCTGGGGCGTTGGACAGCCCGAAAGGCATTACCCGGTATTCATAATGTCCAGAGGGAGTGATGAACGCCGTTTTCCACTCATCACCCCGACGAATTCGGATCAGATTATATGCACTGCGAAGATCAAGCTTCGAGAAGATTCGGGCTCCACGCAACTGTTCCAAAGCTGCTGGGACCAGAGGAAGGGGATAGCTGAATTTTACTGTTTGAGAGTTGAGATGGCGATAGTCAATGCACGGCCGCAGGCCTCCGTCCTTTTTTGCCACGAAGAAGAAGCTCGCAGCGGCAGGGGAAGTAGATGGACGAATGAACTCCTGTTCGAGGGCTTCCTCCACATACTCCTCCATGGCCTTCTGCTCCGGGATGGACAAAGGGTATACACGGCCTTTAGATAGAGTAGCTCCAGGTAGCAGGTCGATAGCACAGTCCCATGGCCGATGAGGTGGAAGTTTGGTTGCCAACTGTTTGCTGAAGACGTCCTGGAACGCCCTGTACTCCACTGGAATTTCCACCTGGTGTTGTACCTCGGGACTCTCGATACTGGTGGAACAGACGGAAATCTCGGATCTTCCCTCAGGAGGTGAGTATACCATGGAGGATTCTTGGCTGACTTTCTTAACCGGTGCTAGGCAGGAATGGAAACACTGTTCTCCCCAGTGAAGGACTTCTCCAGAGCTCCAGTCGATTGTAGGTTGGTGTTGGATCATCCAAGGGCGTCCCAGGATGAGCTCTGCAGTTGACTCCTCCAGCACCATAAAGGAAATCTCCTCCGAATGTAGACATCCTAGGCGGAGCGTCAGTGTGGGAGTAACGTGACGAATTCGACCTCGACCCAGCGGCTTACCCTGGATAGTCTGTACGCGAAGGTCCTGATGACTCTTGAGTTTACGGATATTCAGTTTCTGAAGGAGTTGCGTCGATATGAAGTTCCCCGCCGAGCCAGAGTCGAGGAGAGCTTGTGCAGAGACACATACAAGAGGGGTTAGTAGATGAACTGTTGTACGGTTCAGGGTAGCCATCTTGGGTGGAATTTGAATTGTACTCACCGCTGGGCGTTGAGGCCGAATGGGACAGGTGTCGATGAGATGCCCGTTACCTCCACAGTATAAACAGAGACGGTTCTGGATGCGTCGCTGACGTTCCGTGAGAGAGAGATGTGTGGAATCCACTTGCATGGGCTCTGGTGCTGGAGGGGTGACAGATGGAGCCGTGGGCGGAGGATGTGCAGCGGTCGTGAGCGTTTCACAGGCCGTCAAACGTTGAGACACTCGGAGAGTCTTTTGAATGAGACTTTCCAGTCCCAACGAATCCTCGTAGACCACAACTAGCTGTCTGATGTTCGGATTGAGACCATGACGAAAAGCAGTGATCAGGGCAGTTTCATTCCAACCACTGGATGCCGCCAGCGTGCGGAATTGGAGAGCATATGTGCTCACAGAGGATTTGCCTTGACGGAGATTAAATAGTTGATCATGTACAGACAAATCCGAAGCAGTCTGTCCGAAAACCTCTTTGAAGTGTTGGCAGAAACTTGGTAATGATTTAATCACAGGAGAATCAGAATTCCACAAGGATTGAGCCCACTGGAGGGCTCGACCGGACAGCAGTGAGGTGATAAAGGCTACGCGAGCTGAATCATTGGTGAATTTATGTGCTTGTATCTGGAAGTATAGTGAAACTTGAAGTAAAAAACCGCTGCAATCCTCCGCCTCTCCGGAGTATGTCGCTGGTTGGGCCATGGGACTTGTAGAGGCAGCTGACGAAGCAGCGGGTGTTTGCGGAAGTGGTTGTCGGCGGGCAGACTGAAGGATATCCTCGGGAATTATAGGCGGATTAGCCGGTGGCGAGGGAAGTAAAGACTGACGAACAGCTTGAACAAGTTCCAGGAATGGATCAGGAGATGGATTTTCTCCGGGCTCCGTTGGGTTCTGCATTTTGTGGTCTGGTCTTCTGTCACGGATGATACAGGAGACAGACAGTCGGTAAGTGAAATAGTGTTTATTTTAGGAACAGCAGAAGCAGACGGAGTTATGGTGAGTATTTTAACAGATGATAATTGGATGGACTTAGCCACAGGAATAACCAGAGTCTCTCTTTCAGATGATGATGAACAGTCACTAGAAAGGGTTGCAGTTGGACGGCTGGGAACTGAAGACGGCAGACGATGAAGAAGATAATCCGATAGGAACAGGTGAGTAGCAGGTAAGTAGCAGGTAAGTCTTTGGTATAGCATGGAGAGTCTGAGTGTCAATGTAACGACGAGACCAGACAATGACTGTGAGAGTGAGAGTGGTATTTAAAGGTGGTGGGATGATGAGGTGCAGGTGATGGTGATTAGAACTCAGGTGATAGTGAACGAGTAAATGAGTGAGTGGGAGGAGTGAGTGAATGAGTGGGAGGAGAGTGTGGATCTGCTGGAATCCTGACACCAACATCCTTATTCTGTAAAACTCTCTTCTTTTGATCATACAGTCACTTAAATAAACATATGGAATTAGGGATTACAACTAATGTTTATTTTTTATAATTGAGTAATTATATATATATATATATATATATATATATATATATATATATATATATATATATATATATATATATATATATATATATATATATATATACTGTACAGATATATATATATATATATACAGTAGTCAACATTTGAAGTGGATCAAAAAAGTTTACCTAAGACAAGAACGTGTAGCCTATTGTTCAAAATTCATGTATAACTTTGATGAAAGGTTTTGATCCACTTCAAATGTTGACAACTGTTGATACAGTATCAGTCAAAAGTGTTGGTAACACTTATTACTATAACTAAAAATGTTACTATTTTTTATTAATTTGAAATAAGTCTCTTCTGCTCATCAATCTTGTATTTGATAAAAAAATACATAAATAACAGTAATATTGTAAAATATTAGTACATATTATTTAAAATACTGGTTTTCTATTTTAATATACTATCAGCATATCAGAATGATTTCTGAAGGATCATGTGACACTGAAGATTCGAGTAATGATGCTGAAAATTCAGCTTTACATCAAAGGAATAAATTACATTTTTCAAAATATTCACACAACTTTTTTATTTTTTATTTTATTTTATTATATTATTATTTTACAACATTGCATTTTGAGCAGGAGAGACTTCTTTCAAAAACATTAAAAATAGTAAAAAAAATTGAAATAGTAACAAACTTTTTACCGATACTGTATGCATGTATGTTTAATATATTATAGTTAAAATATATAGTTCTGCATATAAACATTACATGAGGTGCGTTCATAATTGTTAATAACTAAAGTTGAATTTAAACATAATATACATGTATTTTAGCATCATCATAATCATATAATAACAAAACCTGTTAGAGACATCAATGACACATAATAATGTATTATGTACTACATTCCTGTAGTAGTACATAAACCCAAAGCATTATAATTTATAAGAGTCTTGAATGTAAACTCAGCTGTGTACATATAAATAATGTGAAAACAATATAAGTATTTTACATGCATTGAAAACGTCTCTGGTTATTCAAGTAACCTATGTTCTCTATCGAGGGAACTTAACGATGCGTCAAACGACGCCATGGGAACACCTCCAGCGTGAATGCGTCTGAAGCATCTATGTCAACTAGTCCAATGGAAAGAATGAGTGTCACGGGCGGGTGACGTCATGACCAGGAAATGATAAAAGCACATCCAGTGCAAACCGGCATTAGCTTCTGTTGCCTCAGCAAGCGATCTGCGTCAAACTGTCTGTTATATTTACTGTTGTCTGTCTGATATATATATATATATATATATATATATATATATATATATATATATATATATATATATATATATATATATATATATATATATATATATAAATATGGAATCTAAACAATTGCACAAACTCTGTGTTTCTCCTGCTCGCGCTATTTAACGAGTAGGGACACACACGAGCTTTATGTGATGTTTTTGGCTGTAGAGCATGCGGTATCAGCCTCCGAGGGGGCTGATTGCCAACATTGTAGAAGGTTTCGCTTTGCATGCTCCGCTCCCACCTGTCACTTTTCGAGGAAAGTGGCCGGGCTCGCGATTCTCAGTGTGACAGGACCCGCGTCTGCCGAGGCAGCGCGGAGAATGCATTCCTGTGGATCGCGAAAAGGATCTCTTTATGGGGTTGGAGACGGGTCCGCGGATCTTATCTCCTCCCTTTCCAGAGGGATCCAGTGCTCTCTCGCCGGTCTTGGAAGCCCGCGCTGCGGTCTCTTCTGCCCGGGGAGAGATATCAATGCTTCAGTGCTCTACCTCCGAGGAGGTAGATGTGCTGGGCATTTAAAGTAAAAACACACAATCATAAGGGGAAGTGGATTTCCCCAGCGTATGAGAAATATATAGCCTATATATATATATGATAGTTTATATATTATATATAAAATAAAGTGAATATATTTAAAATATATATATAAAAAATAATAAGCTGGTGGAGGTGTTTACTAAGGCTGTAGATAAAATAAATATTTAATGGCCAGCAGAAATAAGGGGGCACTCGTCCTAAAAATAAAATAAATTTCCGAGTTTTCCACCTCCATCACGGGGCCTTCCATTTTTCCCGATCTGCACAGCGAGCTGTCTAGATCATGGAAAAAGCCTTACTCATCTTGTCTTTTAGCCCCCACATTCATGTATATTCAGATATTTGGGGGTTAAGAGAGTATGGCTATGGGGCAATACCTCGGGTAGAACAGACGCTTACGAGCTATCTGTCTCCCGGTTCAGTATCATCCCTGAAGGCGTCGGCTTCTCTCACTAAACCATTAAAGAAAACTATTTTTTAATCTAGTGGGAAAAGCATATATGGCAGTGGGTCTAGCAAGAGCCTGATTGCACACTATAGCAGTGCTACAAGCATATCTGTCTGACCTGCTGCGGTATTTGGACAGAAGTGAGGGAGTTTGGCCCGATGGGGTTTGAGAACTCCGTCGGGCCACAGATTTATCTCTCAGGGATGGCAGCCCTTGTGGTCACTGAGAGACACCACTGGCTCAATTTGATGGGAATCATGGAGAAAGATACAAGATAATCTCTCCCTCGCTATGTCCAACCCCCTGGGGCTGCTGGGCGTGAGCAGCTCCAGCCGCTAGTTTCTTATACACAACACAGCAGCCAAAGCCTTCAAAGCAGAAGACGGATCCGAGGACCGTTCTTCACGCTGAGAAGGCTGCGGCGCAAAAAAACAAAACAAAAAAGAAGATCTGGCGCCACCGGCGTCAGACCGTGAGGCAGCCCCAACCGGATGGAATGGTGTACACCTCATTATACGGTGCCCTTTCCATCTCGGTGCCCTCAGGGGACCGTTCTGCCAACCCCGCCACCCTTGGTGCTGAAGGGCAGCGGTCTCCAGCGAGCTTCTGGCGCAGCGTCAACTCGACATTGCGTCGGTCTCGCACCTCTGAGGGGGGTTCTAAAACAGTCAGTCCGGGTGGTTCCTGCCAGTATGCTTCAGGTCCTCGAACTGGCTGTCTTTATTACACCAGAGGCCAGCCTCGAGGGCTGGTTCCCTTGGTAGATTTTCTGGCAGCGCGGAAGCTACTGCCAAATATATCTCGTCCTCCAGGCTACAACGGGGTGTTGCTCACGTTAGTGCATTCCGAGTAGGCTCTGGTAATGGAGCAAGAGGTAAAGGCCCTGTTAGCAAAGAAAGCTATAGAGCAGGTGTACTCACCCGACATTGCGTTGGGTCTTTACAGTCGTTATCTCATTGTTCCAAAAAAGGATGGAGAGCTGTGTCACTTTCTAGATCTTTGTCTGTTGGAGTGTTGGGTGCTGGAACTCAAGTCCAAGATGCTGACACTCAAACAGATCGTGACTCAAATCAGATCCGAGGACTGGTTTGTCACGATAGATCTAAAAGAAGCATACTTCCATATCTCCATCCTCCCTCAGTACGGGAGGTTCCTGAGGTTTCCTTTGGGACAAAGAACACCAGTATCAGGCACTTCCTTTCGGTCTAGCTCTATCACCCCACACATTCACGAAGCGTGTAGACGCAGCTCTGGCCCCGCCAGGCTGCAGTGCATATGCATTCTGAATTGCATAGATGACTGGCTGATTCTAGCGGAATCAGAACAGTAAGCGGTACGGCACCGAGGTGTCGTTCTCGCTCATATGCAGATGTTGGGGTTGAGGCTCAATGCCAAGAAGAGTGTGCTTTCTCCAGTACAGAGAACCACTTTCCTTGGAGTGGTATGGGATTCAGTGACGATGCGGGCCACTCTGTCGCCCGTTCGTGTAGCTGCTATCCTAACAGCCACAAAAGAGCTGAGGCTAGGCCAGTCACGCACTGTAAAACAGTTCGAGAGACTGTTGGGTTTTGTGGCAGCAGTGTCCAACGGGATACCTTTTGGCATGCTGTACATGAGACCTTTACAGTGGTGGCTTAGGACCAGAGGGTTCTCCCCGAGGGGAAACCCACCTCGTATGATCAAGTTCACGCGGCGGTGTCTCCGCGCCTTGGTTATATGTAGGAAACACTGGTTCTTAACCCAGGGTCCAGTGTTGGGAGCTCTTTGCCATCGAGTTGTGATCTCGACAGATGCTTCCCTCACCGGCTGGGGAGCGGTATTGGAAGGCCGCTCAGCTCAGGGCTTGTGGAGGAGTCATCATCTTTTTTGGCACATGAATTGCCTAGAGATGATGGTCGTCGTCAATGCGTTGAGACTAGGGATGCTCATATTGACCGTTTAACCATTAACCGAAAGTAAAATTTTTGACCGATTAATACTATCAGTTAAACGTTTTTTTTTTTTTATATATATATATTTTTGCTTCATGGTTAAATAAAAAACATACTATATATAGCCAATATTTGTTAACTCACTGCGGGCGCGTCGATATGCGGGTTGCGCAACCACACGCGCGAACAGACATATTCTCCCTGAGGAAGCAAAATGAAGCGAGCGAAAAGTAGTAGCTACTATGTGGACAGAAAGGGCGACAAAGTTACTTGCAAAATATGCTACGGGGTATTAAAATAAAGCAATAGTGCAAGTAGCCTACAATGCAATATCACTTGCTTAGCAAACACCCACAAGCAAATGAAAGGCGCTTCCCGAAGCTGGTCACTCCAGCGAGACGTTATCTCTGTGTTCCCGAACATCTGTGCCATCGGAGACGGTGTTTTCCGCCGCGGGTCTAACAGTCCACAGGCTGCGCTCCAGACTTACACAACAACAGCATGTAGACTGTAATGCTACTTTTTAAAATAAAAACTAGACAAGCTGTGGATTGAGGTAAGCCTGCTATTTTTATTTGACGGAAAAACGTATTCTGATGGAGAAAAACAAAAGCCGGTTTTTCAACACTTCAAACTGATTCAGTGTTTTCTTTTTGGCATCGTAATTTTTTAATTATTTAAGCGAAAAATATATATATATTATTGTAGGCTTATTGTATGTTTTTTATTTATATTATTTTATTCTGTTTTTCTCTGTTGTCACTGTCAGAAATGCGGCCGGTGCGTGGAAATTTGATTTGAATCCTGTTTTTGAAGCTGTTCTGTTGTTGATCTGTTCTGTATGCTGCTGTTTGCACTTTGCACGTTAAAATAAACCCTTTGATAAAAACATATTTTTTTGGTATTTTTAATGGGTCACAGATACGCGTCAATTTTATTTTTATTTAATGCCAATATAATCTTATCAGTTAACGGTTAATAATCGATTAACGAGTGGCGGTTGTCGGTCGGGAAAATTAACCGAAATGAGCATCCCTAGTTGAGACATCTCCTCCCAGACCTGAGGGGCCATCATGTGTTGCTCTGGATCAGGACCAGAGGGTTCTCCCCGAGGGGAAACCCACTCCATACCATCAAGATCACGCGGCAGTATCCCCACGCCTTGGTTATATGGAGGAAACTCTGGTTCTTGTTCCACAGACAACACGTTGGTGGCCTCTTATTTTGGTCCCTCAAGAAGATACGCTATCTGAGGGCAGTGTATATTCAAGGGGGCCAGAATATTGGAGCAGACACCCTGTCGAGGCAGGGGCTGAGGCCAGGGGACTCCACCCTGAGGCAGTGGAGCAAATATGGGAGTTTTACGGCCAGGCAGAAGTGGATCTGTTCACGTCTCTGCTCCTAGGAGTTCTGGAGTGAATCCGCCAGAATGGTATAAGTCTATTGCTAGTAGCACCACCCTGGCCAAGCCGAATTTGGTTTGCGGACCTAATTTTTCTCCTTGACGGCCCTCCCTTGGAGGTCCAGATCAGGAGAGAACTTCCATCTCAGGCAGGGGATGCAATATTGCACTCCCAGCAGGGCATTTGGAAACTGTGGGTTTGGCCTCTGAGGGGGCCCAACTCATAGAGAGTGGTCTCTCAACCGAGGTTGTTGAGACCATTCTAAGCTCCAGAGCTCCCGCTACGAGGAAACTATATTCACTATTTCGAGAGTTTTTCACTTCTTGGTGTTACCAGCGTCAGTGGAATCCGGTTAACTGTTCAGTAAACACAGTATTTGAGTTTCTGCAAGAACGCTTTGTATCAGGTCTATGTCCTTCCACGCTTAAGGTATACGTGGCGGCCATTGCAGCTTTCCACGCCCTGGTGGATGGTACGTTTTTGGGTCAAGACCCCCTGATCACTCCTTTCCTTCGTGGCACTTTGAGGCTGAGGCCTGCAACTTGCACTAGGGTGCCGGCTTGGGACCTTACAATAGTTTTAGAAGGCCTATCTGGGGCTCCCTTTGAGCCCTTAGATTTGGTCTCAGAGAAGTTCCTTTCTTTTAAGACTATTTTCTGCCAGCTATTTCGTCCCTATAAGAGTCAGACCTTCAGGCCCTTTCGGTCCCCACCTGCCTTGAGTGCAACGGGGATGGCCAAGGCAATCTTACCCGAAACATGGATATGTTCCAAAGTTGCCTACCATTATTCCGAGGCCTATTGTGCTGCAGTTTCTGTCCTCCATTTTCGGACCAGAAGCTGAACCTCTTGTGCCAGTGCGAGCACTGGAACTTATTCAGCGACTTCTCTGTGAGAAATCCAACCTATTGAGCAAATAGATAGTCGATAATATCTTCTGCTTGTGAGTCTTCTGGCCAAACATTTGGTGGTCAGGGCTCATTCCACTAGGAGTTGGCTTCTAAGCGTATTATCAGGAGTTCTCTCCAAGAGTTGTGATGCGGCGTGCTGGTCTCACCGCTCACATCGTTTACAGCTAGACCTGGATGATCCCAGGTTCTCAGGTGTTAGTGCTTAGTTTCACAGACTGACACTCAGGTACTTGGAATTCTGGCGCTCTGGGTATTCTCGTTCCCATGCCGTCGTTTGACGCATCGTTAAGTTCCCTCGATAGGGAACGTCTCAGGTTACGTCTGTAACCATAGTTCCCTGAGAAAGGGAACGAGACGATGCGTCACCCTGCCATACTTCCTGCATCCCTGTGATCGGCTTGCTTCGGCAATTTTCGAAGCTAATGCCGGTTTGCACCGGATGTGCTTTTAGCATTTCCTGGTCATGACGTCACCCGCCCGTGACGCTCATTCTTTCCATTGGACTAGTTGACATAGATGCTTCAGACGCATTCACGCTGGGAGCGTTCCCATGGCATCGTTTGACGAATCGTCTCGTTCCCTTTCTCAGGGAACTGTGGTTACAGACGTAACCTGAGACGTTCTCTGAATAGGGAACGAGACGCTGCGTAGCTTTAAGACGCAGTGGGAATGCCCTCTGGGTGTGCTGATTGTATGAAGCCCTTAAAGAATCAGGCCAATTCATTGGCTGATGGCGCGGGCGCTGCCCCGACGCTCTTACGTCGTAACATTATATACGTGCGCGCGCCATCTGCTCCTCAGATTTCTCTGCCGAAAAAGTAAACTTTCAGCAGTGCAAGGAGCTTGGCAGCGAACGCAGCGTCTCGTTCCCTATTCAGAGAACATAGGTTACTCACGTAACCAGAGACGTTCTCTTTTATAGGTTCACTCGACGCTGCGTAGCTTTAAGACGCAGTGGGAACGAAATACCAAACTCGCCAAGCTAACGCGCTGCCATAGCTTAGTACAAGACCAGAAATTCTCACATGACTGGTTCAAGCAGATAAAACTTGGGAACATGGAGTCATGTCAATATCTATATTATAGAATCTGACAAAAAAGTGTGCGGAGAGGACCAGCCTACTGCCACACAGATGTCTTCCAAGAAACACAGTCTTCCAAGAGGGCCCCTCTAAAAAGAGCTTGAGAGGAAGCCACACTTCTAGTGGAATGTGCTCTGATGCTAAGAGGTGAAGGCATGCCACGCACCTCATAAGCCAGTGAAATAGCATCCGTAACCCAATGGGAAACCCTCTGCTTCGATGCGGCAAGCCCGCGGCGTCCAGCACCAAAACATGCCAAGAGCTGGTTTGATTTCCTCCAACCTCTCGAACAATCCACATAGAACTTCAAAGCTCGAACTGGACAGAGCAAGTTAAGTTTCCTATCTCCCTCAAGAGGAAAAAGGAGGAGGATGGAACGCGTTAAGATTAATAACCTGAGAGCGGAACGTTGTGGTCAGAACCTTTGGTACATACCCTGCCCTAGGCCTTAAGGTAACCCTGACTAGACCAGGAGCGAAGTACAAGCATGACTCGCTAATAGAAAGAGCTTGCAAGTCCCCTATCCGCTTCAACGAAGTTAAAGCCAACAAAAGAGCAACCTTAAGAGTCAGAATCCGCTCAGAGGCTGACTCCATGGGCTCGAAGGGAGCCTCTGTCAAGCCCTCCAGGACGACTAACAGGTCCAACGAGGGAATTCCAGGGGAGCGTACCGGTTTTAGGTGCCTAACCCCATGCATAAAGGCTGAAACTAACCTAAGTTTACCCAGGGGAATCTCATCCAACTCTCTATGAGCGGCAATAGCCGCGACGTACACTCTGAGAGTGGTAGCGGCCGCTCCAGAAGCAAACTTTTCTTGGAGGAATTCCAGTACTGAGCCAACTGGGCAGTTAATTGGGTTCCTAGCATGTGCTGAGCACCATGACTCAAACACCCTCCACCTGGAGGAGTACAGCTTCCTTGTAGAAGGGGCTCTCGCACTTGCGATGGTCTCCTGAACATCAGCTGGGAGACCAAAGCTTAAAGCTAGCGGCCTCTGATGGGCCAAACGTGCAGCTTCCAAATGTCGGGGCGAGGATGCCATATCCTGCCCTGAAGTTGGGAAAGTAGGTCCTCACTGACCTCCTCCCTCCCCCCGGGATTCCAGCAGAGGAATAAGCTCCGAAAACCACGGCTGGGACGGCCAGAATGGGGCTACAAGAAGGAGGCGGACTCCGCTCTCCCTCACTCTGGACAGCACCACCTGGATCAACTTGATGGGCGGGAAGGCATAGAGTTTCCGCATCGGCCACGGGTGGGCGAATGCATCTATCCCCAACGGAGCTGGTGGACTCTTCTGCTGGTCCACTTCCACTTCCCCGAACACCTCCCAGATCAGGGCCACTGTCTGGCGGTTCAAAGTCCATTCGCCTGACCTGAGTTTCTGTCTCGACAGGAAATCTGCTGCGAGGTTCAGAATCCCCGGAACATGAACTGATCTCAGAGAGAGGAACTTGTCCTGGGATCACAGAAGGAGGTGATGCGCATGCCTGTTCAGGGTGCGTGACCGTGAACCCCCCTGTCAGTTTACATGGGACACTACTGCCATATTGTCTGTTCTGACAATGACATGGTGTCCTTTGAGACAAGGGAGAAAGTGGTGCAGAGCCAGGAAGACGGCTCTCAGCTCCAAGCTGTTTATGCGCCAAGAGAGGGTCTCGCCAGTCCAGATTCCACATTCTGGTCTGCCTTTGAAGACCGCTCCCCAGCCGTTCAGGGAGGCATCCGTCGTAATCATCTGGTGACGGAATACTGCACCCTTGCTGACCCCTTTCTGAAGGAAGAGTGGCTGACACCTTCAATAGGCGAAGGGCTGGACCCGTGGACCGAGCCCCTGAGAGCTTCATCCACCATAGAAAAGGTCTCATGTGGAGCAGACCTAGGGGTAGCACAGGGGAGGCTGTGGGCATGAGGCCCAGAAGCCTGCGGCAAGTGCCCACAGAAACATGATGGCCTAGTGTGAAGCGGGCCAAACATGACACCAAACTAGAAATCCGCACAGGAGCCAAGCGGGCCTGCATAAGAATAGAATCCATGTGCACCCCTAAGAAAGCTGTTTGTTGAGCTGGGGTAAGAACGCTCTTCTCCGTATTTAGTCTCAAACCGAGAGACTGAATGTGACGAAGGACAAGATGGGACTTTGACCGGGTGTATCTCGGAAACCCCGCCGACTTGGAGCTCCATACTCCGGGCATGGGTAGGTACCCATGGGCCCCCCATGACCCCAGAGTATGGAGCCCCAATTCGGCTTAGCTCCCGAGATACATCCCGTCCAAGTCAGCATCCCACCTGTAGCTTAATAAGTTACTCACTGGCCTTCAGCACATGTGTTGAAATCCCCAATTCCTTATGGGGATTCACCCGCTGAAAATGTCTAAGTCGAAAACAGCATCCCACCTGTAACCTATTTGACAGGACCCCTATAGGCTTCCCCCCGGACAATTGAATTTTATGCAAATTATGCACAATTAATGGCTGTAATGTACATCAGTGTGTTGTGGTGTTTCCCATGTGTGGTGTACAGTAGTCTTTACCTAAAAAATAAACACTTTAATTATGAAATATTAACTTGTAATGTAATGTCCACAGACAGCCTAGAGGCCGCGTCGAATAGTTACAGACGACTTCACAAACTTCATCCTTCCTGTGACTTATCTGACAGGGCAGGGGGAAAAACATTTTTAGGGCAATTTTGCCCCGTTGCGGGGCCCCTGGAGGGTCTCGGGAGACGGGTCCACCGTCCCCCGCCTCAAGGGGAGATGCCTTATCGAACCAGAGGCGTCGTTTGAGAGCCAAAAAATTATTAGGGGGCGCCGCACAGCGCCTAGGGACTCACAGCCCCGGGCTGTCATTTATGTTATTCGTGGATGTCAGGTACCAGAATTAAGGAAATTAGGGAATTTAGGCAGTCTATGGATTTTTGTTAGTTCAGTTGCCTATGGCGAAAAAGGTGTACGAAGGGATGAAAAGGCACCCTTCCGAATAATTCGTTTATGAGACCAGGTGGGCAAATAGGCTCCTAGGTGGCCACCACTAGGGGGCCAGGTTCCCTAACCCTTGCCTATGAAGTGCCTAAAGTGCCACCTAAGTGCCTATTCTTCATTAATATGTCCACAAAGTGCCTAAAGTGCCACCTAACAGCCTATTCTTCATCACTATGTCCATGAACGGGAATTTGTCCATTGAATGGGCCGAGGTCCCACGAAGTGCCTACGGGTCCTAACTTTAGATGAGGATGTTAAAAAGTAATTTTTAAATGTTTGTTAACAGGAAGAAGTTTATAATTTTTGGGGTTTAAATGTTTTGATGAACTAATTGACTTAAAATATATTATAGATCAGTGCAAATTTAGCTGATCCCCAAGACCCCCAAGAATGGGTGGAAGAATAATTCCACTGGACGAAGCCCACCCCCAAAGAACATAAAAGAAAAGTATACCCACCAGCCGTATGTTATGTGGTTCCTAAAAATAGAAGAAGAAAAGAGTTAGCAAACCGCTGGTAGACATGGATGTGTCAATTTCCATAGATAGTAGAGTTCCATCGATATCATCATGGGAACGGAACTCTACAATCTAAAAGTGGAGCATGCTTAACTTTATATGAAAGATACTTTTCTGCTGCTGAATTTACATGAGACATTTACGCATTTGCTGATGCTTAAATTTATTTATTTATATATAATACATTTATATATATATATATGAAACCACGCTGAGCCGCAGAGACGAGGCCACGCTGAGCCACACGGAGACAAGGCCACGCTGAGCCACATAGACAAGGCCACGCTGAGCCACATAAAAACGAGGCCACGCTGATCCACATAGACGAGGCCACGCTGAGCCACATAGACAAGGCCATGCTGAGCCACATAAAAACGAGGCCACGCTGAGCCACATAGACGAGGCCACGCTGAGCCACATAGACAAGGCCATGCTGAGCCACATAGACAAGGCCACACTGAGCCACATAAAAACGAGGCCACGCTGAGCCACATAGATGAGGCCACGCTGAGCCACATAGACAAGGCCACGCTGAGCCACATAAAAACGAGGCCACGCTGAGCCACATAGACAAGGCCACGCTGAGCCACATAGATAGACAAGGCCACGCTGAGCCACATAAAAACAAGGCCACGCTGAGCCACATAGATGAGGCCACGCTGAGCCACATAGACAAGGCCACGCTGAGCCACATAAAAACGAGGCCACGCGGAGCCACATAGACGAGGCCACGCTGAGCCACATAGACAAGGCCACGCTGAGCCACAGAGACAAGGCTACGATGAGCCACACAGAGACAAGGCCACGCTGAGCCACAGAGACGAGGCCACGCTGAGCCACATAGACAAGGACACGATGAGCCACATAGACAAGGCTGTGATGAGCCACACAGAGATGAGGCCGCGCTAAGCCACAGAGACGAGGCCACGCTGAGCCACATAGACAAGGCCACCCTGAGCAACAGAGACGAGGCCACGCTGAGCCACAGAGACGAGGCCACGTTGAGCCACATAGACAAGGCTACGATGAGCCACACAGAGACGAGGCCACGCTGAGTCACAGAGACGAGGCCACGCTGAGCCACATAGACAAGGCTACAATGAGCCACACAGAGACGAGGCCATGCTGAGCCACAGAGACGAGGCTACGCTGAGCCACATAGACAAGGCTACGATGAGCCACACAGAGACGAGGCCACGCTAAGCCACATAGACAAGGCTACAATGAGCCACACAGAGACGAGGCCATGCTGAGCCACAGAGACAAGGCCACGCTGAGCCACAAGGCCACGCTGAGCCACACAGAGACAAGGCCACGCTGAGCCACACAGAGACAAGGCCACGATGAGCCACACAGAGACAAGGCCACGCTGAGCCACACGAGACAAGGCCACGATGAGCCACACAGAGACAAGGCCACGCTGAGCCACACAGAGACAAGGCCACGCTGAGCGCTAGACGCTAATGCTGCGCAGAGACGAACGCGCCACAGAGACGCAGGCCCACCCCTGAGCCACAAGACGAGCCACGCTGAGCTACGTGAGCCAAACAGAGACAGCACCGGCTACGCTGAGCCACACAGAGACAAGGCCACGATGAGCCAAAAAAGACGAGGCCACGATGAGCCACAAAGAGACAGGTCACGATGAGCACACAGAGACGAGGCAACGCTGAGCCACAGAAACAAGGCCACGCTGAGCCACATAGACAAGGCCACGCTGAGCCACAGAGACAAGGCCACGCTGAGCCACAGAGACAAGGCCACGCTGAGCCACACAGAGACAAGGCCACGCTGAGCCACACAGAGACAAGGCCACGATGAGCCACACAGAGACAAGGCCACGCTGAGCCACACAGAGACAAGGCCACGCTGAGCCGCTAGGCCGCTAATGCTGCGCATGAACGAAACGCGCATAGAAAAGCCACTAGGCTGCGCAAAGATATGCTGCTAAGGACCGTATTGCCAGCGATAGGCGCAAGGACGAATTATTCAAGCTGAGACTATCGCCAGATAGATAACGCATGACACCACCACCAGTAGTTGCATAGTTATTTACCTGAACCGTTACTGGAGAGCTTGCTGAGCTTCGAGGATGACTTTTGAATCAGATCTTATGTATGACTCCAATGTATAGGAAGACCATCTGCCCAGGATCTTTATAGCTAAAGTAGAACTGCCAAACAGCTGCTGTAGTGGCTGCCCCGATCCTGAAGGAATGACCAGTATACTGGGAGGGAGATAGACTGTGGCTTTTGAGGACAGAAACTGATGAGTCCTGAACCAGGCTTAGAGAGGAGTGCTCCGTTAGTTAGGATAAATAGAGGGGAATTTAATCATAGATGAGAAGGGACAGAATTTACTACTAATTTATAAATTGATAATGTGATACAGAGCCTTGAGAGTCATCCTTAGAGTTCTTAAGAAAACGAGTAAAGAATTAGGTGAAAAACTTAAATCGGAAAAGACCATGGGGAAAATCTGAGTATTTAGCTCCTGGAGTGAATCCCCTGGATGCATGAGCCATGAATGCTGTAACAGACACAGCTACAATCTGAATATAACAATAGGAAAAGAGACCATTGCGGACGGGAGGTAATGAAGGGGGTGGATTTTTGCTTTTCTAACATACTTAGTGTGCAATGTTGCCGTTTAAGCACAACCAACAACTGCAAGGCTACAACTCAAAGTTCAAGCAATGGGAGAATTTCATTAAAGGAATTGCTTTTTTAAGGACTACAACAGTGCTGAGAGGAGCTAAACAACATTCCTCCTGGGTTAGTGCATCACAACCCTAATTTTACATGAATCCTGCCCACGGGATATGATTTAGATTATCGAGACAGAATAAGCTATTCAGAGACTAGAGATAGCTACTCATGGGCTACATAATTCATCAACGACCATCGGAATATTGTCTATATGTTGACATTTCTTGAATGATCCCGGTTGAGAAAGTGAAAAGTTTTAAAATTGTTGGTGAGAGGTAATCGAAGCTGGAAAACGAGCGGTTGAAACTCCGACCCCTATGCCAAGAGCAGCAGCCCTACCACATCCAAAGGGATAGACAAACGAAATGCTTACTCACCTTGAAACCAAGACGTGACAGGTCTCCTCCAAACGGGAGAAAACTTTCTGTTTTATGCCTTTAGGCTATATCTTTATTCGTTCATGGCGAGTCCGCATCGGCAACTTCATCTTTGCAGCGACACCGAAAACACCAGTTTATTAATAAGCAATTAAATGTCTCCTTGCTATTTTTTACACATTCATAATCATTACTTTTGCCGGTTCTTTGTGGCAAGCTTAATGCGTGCGGTCGTGCGCTTGAGTGCGGCTATAACGCTCATTATCCTGTATAGCCTATTTAAGTAATTCAATTAATATAAAGGGGCGATTTGTCCACTAATGGCTTAAATGAACAACTACTAGTCGACTAGAAAAAAAACTTTAGTCGGAGGCAGCCCTTATTCCACATATTCTCAAACCATTCTGGGTTGAGCGCGTGACCCTGAGATGAGCGAGCGGAGGAATATTCAGAAATGCGCTCGCTCCGCTTAAAACGAATTAATCATTCGTTTATATCTTATACACTGCCCATACACTACCCATCATTTTAATCCCATATCAAACACAGTATGTTATGTCTATTTGATTTATTTAAAAAAAAAAAAAATCACATTTTTAAGTAAAGGCAGAGAGCTGTGTGCATTCTTCTTCCCTTTGCCACATCATATGAGATGGGCTTTTCAGCTGTTGCTTCACTGAAAACAAGTACAGATCTCAGCTGAACATTGAGCATGACTTTTGAGAAATTGTGCAATGCAAAACAAGCTCATTGCAGCCACTAATGCAGGGATAAATAGACCTGTCTTGCCAAATGGATTTCTATTCTTTTTTTTTAACAGATTGCAAAGTGGCACTTTTATTTATTTTCTATTTTTGAACTTGATACAAATTTGACACAGCTGCACTTTTATTTCTCTATTTTTTAAAGACTACTTTTTTATTTTTTACTAAAATTGACTAAAACTTGACTAAAACCTTTTTGTGTTTTCGTCGACTAAAACTTGACTAAAACCTTTTTGCGTTTTCGTCGACTAAAACTTGACTAAAACCTTTTTTTGTTTTCGTTGACTAAAACTTGACTAAAACTAATAAGTTTATAAGTGACTAAAATGTGACTAAAACTAAAAAGCATTTTCGTCCAAAAGACAAAGACTAAAACTAAAAGGGCTGCCAAAAACAACACCCAGTAGCCTTTAACTATTTTACAACTGAATGTGTTCACAAAGATTCTGGGTTACAGACACCGAAACAAAGCAAGAGAAAATATATATTGAGCACAATGGGAAAAGCTGGTCAAGTGAATAAGCTTCATGGATGTTCATGATTTCTGATTATTCATGTAGCATGTGTGCAAAAAATGCGGAACTACACACTTATTTCTGAAACTATCAATTTCTCAAAACTCAACAAACAAAACATGCAAAACGTCACACATCTCTTGCAAAAGCAAACACTTTATTCAAAACTATTTTAACTCTAGTAGTAACTACACACAAACATCAAATGATTAGCCACATACACGCCCAACTACACACAGATGTGAAAAATGTAAAACACTACGATCTTGTGTTAACAAGACAATCTTTTGCTTGTTCAGTGTGCAATGGAGTGCACATGGGCCAGTTGTATAAACATAGCCATTTTGTTAAGACTAACTTAAGAACTAGTGCGAACAACTAGCAGTTATTTAGGGGTAATCAGTCCTAAATAAAAAATAAATTATGACTAACTTGTAAGACTAGTATTAGCAGTTTATTAAATCAGCCCCAGGCGTAGCTCAAATACACAGTACATACAGTCCATATGCACAATTGAACTGTACAGTTATTGAACTGAACTGAATCAACATTGAACTGACTTGAGCTGAATAATGACACTATTGGCTTGCTAAAGCTGCTTTACAGCAGAATTTGAATATGTTATTATTGTGAAGTGGCTTTGTATAAAGCGCTGTAGAAATAAAGGTGACTTGCATGCATATTCAGTATTTAAATAAGGTAAAATTTATGTATTTATTTCTGAAAACAGAGTGTTTTGATTTCTAAGTGATCAATTTATGTGTTAGTTTTCCAAATGAACAAGAGCTGCTGGTGATGTCTAATGTATATATTTTACATTACAGTTTTTCCAATTGCAAACAGAGTGTAAAGCAGATAATGTGCTTGCAGTTTTTCACACTTTGTCTTAAAGTTTAGGTACATGAGTAAGCCTGTCTGCCTTGCTGCTGGTTTGTGTCTGTAAGCTCTGTATAGCTTTCTGTTTTTAATCTCTATTTACTATCATTCCTTGTTGTTTTTATTTGGTAAATTTAACTTACTCAACATATATTAGATATTGTCTAATATTGCCCATCACATTATTCTGACATTGCTAGCTTTTATCTAATTGTTATCGCTAGCACAACACACTGGTATCTCGCTTGCCTGTTAAAGGATAATACCGGTATTTAGCACTTTGAGTCTATTTTCTAGTTTGTTTTGGATGAACTAGAGTGGTGGACTTAGAAATTTTGACAATGGGTCCTGTCTCGGCTTTTTGACTATTTTAGAATCGCCTCTGACCGCTTCAGAGTGGCTGTCTATGGGCATGCACAAACATGTCCTTAAAACAACCCTTAACGTTAGTTTTCAAAACTGTGCAACTCACCGAGTGGTTAGTGCTGTTCGTTGATGTTCCAAAACAAGTTGCGTAGCGAAATACAGTTTCTGTCGTGTTTTTATTTGCCATTTTTTAAAATTCCATTGATGTCTGTTGAAGGACTCAGTGCTCGTTGATATTACTGCGCTACCGGATACCGAAAGGGGTCTGTTTACATTTGGTTGTAGTCTTTTCGCTCGGTTCTCCGTCTCTCAGTAGGCTAGCGTAAGCAGAGCAACTGCGGCAAAGTGGTTGTCGCCATCAAGTGGTCGGGAGTGTGCTAACGCTTCAGACTCAAATATCGAGCGGAAAGTTTATACGTGATTGTGAGGTATCTGAAAATATAGTTCCACTATAGTAAATAACACGGATTGAAAGCATACATTGCGCCGATATATTTGTTTTTAATCATCAACGAACACCACTAACCACTCGGTGAGTTGCACAGTTTTGAAAACTAACGTTAAGGGTTGTTTTAAGGACATGTTTCAGTATGCTCGTTAGAGGTGTGCGATACCGCTAGATTTGGTATCGATCCGATACCAAGTAAATACAGGGCAAGTATCGCCGATACCGATACCAATATCGATACTTTTTAATAATTAAGGTGGATGCGTCTTCAACCTAAATCTAAATGAATTTTCATGACTTTTAATTTGTTTTTGTGATTTGCATTTTGGGTTATTAATCAGTTAAAATCAGTACTACAAAAGCTTTTGTTCAGAAACAACTTTTGGGTTCTTCTGTTCTATTTAAATAAACAAAGTTACAAAATGATTACTTTACAAATATAAAACATGTAAAAACAAATTCTCTTTTCAAGTAGCATGTTAACAAAAAATGTTTCTCCTCTTTTGTGCACTTCTTTTCAGGATTTTTTTCTTAAATAAACAAAGTCACAAAGTTTTACTTCACAACAAATATTATAAAAAATGTAAAACAAATACTCCTTGTAATAAGATATAATGAGAATAAAATAACGTCATATTTCCTCCTCTCTCCGTTTCTGCAGCTCTACATTTTATGGTCTGTGATTTTTCATATGTTTGTACAAATTAGTTGTATTGCCACTGTATTTTAAAGACTTTCTACAAATGGTACAAGTCGCTGTTGTCTCATTTTCGGCCTGAAAATACAGCCATACAACACTCCCCTTTCTCTCTGCTGCCATTCTCCGTCTTTGACTGTGCTGCTGTAGACTAGAAATGCGCGGTTGCGCGCGCGTCTGACTGACTGCTGGTGGTAGGTAGCGGTAGCGCGCTAGTGGTGAGTCACGTGACGGTACAACACAGGAGAGGGGGAAGAGAGCAGAGCACTCTTTGGAGGAAGATTACAGAGAGCTTGCTAAGTTGCCCTGCTCTGTGACAGCAGCAGCATTTTGACAAACACGGTCAGGTAGCAAAAGGAGAGAAACTGAAACTTAAGTATCGATATTTTCACGTTGGTATCGATCAATACCGATACCAACGTTGGTATCGATATTATCGATATTAGTATCGATCTGCCCACCTCTAATGCTCGTAGACAGCCTCTCTGAAGCGCTCAGAGGCGATTCTAAAATTGTCAAAAAGTCGAGACAGGACCCATTGTCAAAATTTCTAAGTCCACCACTCTAGTTAATCCAAAAACAAACTAGAAAATAGACTCAAAGTGCTAAATACCAGAATTATCCTTTAACCTGCCATCCCTGCTTGCCGTCTTTTTTTCTCTCGTGTCTTTTACAAGTCTATCAAACAACTGTGGTGAATAGGATCAGTCAACAAACACGGTAAATAATAGCTAACGGTCTTTCTGGGGGAAATAGTCTGACCTTCTCCATCAATTTTAATTTTAATTCTATGAACTTTTTACTTTTATGAACTTTACTATGAATTTCTCACAGGGCTGTTTTCAACTACAATATAAATATCAAATCTATGAACTTGAATATAAATATTACAAATTATGAATATATTTTCACATGGTTACACTTTCCTCAAGAGAGCTTTATTTTTGAAAACCTCATGAAAACACATTTACACATGAGTGTATGATGCTGCAGGTACTTAAACATGTTACTGTGCTAACCTGGTGCAGAATAGCAAATAAACAATAAAAAACAACTTGTAAAACCTTCGTCATCTGGTGAGGAGAGAGCAACCAGCGAAATAACCTGTGTTCTGAACGGTGTCTAGAGTACTTTTGGAACATATCCATGCCTTGGTTTGATGCTGCGTTCACACCAGACGCGAATAGAGCGTCTGGCGCGAGTGATTTCAATGTTAAGTCAATGAAAGGAACATTCCTGAAATAAAAAATTCCTCCGGAGCGAATGGGGACAGGCCAGCTTTTCAGTTTACAATTTCTATGTTTATATAGACGCGAATACTCCTTTTTTACGCAAGTCAATTTCGCTCTTGACGCGCGAATAGATTCAAAATGTTCAAGCGTATAACTAGAAGCGGTAGTCCGCGAATTTGATGCGCTATTCGCGTCTGGTATGAACGCAGCATTAGGATGACACTCGAGTTGCTTCGCTCGGTTATGCCAACACTTCTGGTGGACGCTTCTTCGTTGGTGTTCAGCAGTTTCTTCTTCTGGTCGGCAGACTGTGAATCGAAACTAGGAATTGAAATTTAAACTTTTGAACGATTCCGGGAAAACCGCAAAGCTAGTCCCGGTTCCAATTGATACTCGATACCCAAGCCTAGTTGTAGCCGCGGGACAAAACACTGCTCTTCTGTTCTGATTACAACATTAGTGAAACACCCACTGAGAATTCTGTTGAATGTGCCCTAGTTATTGGGGATTTTATTACACGGAACATGAAAATAGAGACACCAGCCACCATAGTCACATGTTTGCTGGGAGCCAGAGTGCCTGACATCAAAGCAAAATTAAAAGTGCTGGCTAGTGAACTTCTCTCTAAGATTATTATTCACGTCGGCACTAATGATGTTCGACTTCGCTAGTCGGAGATCTCTAAAATTAACGTTAAAGAGGTGTGTGAACTCGTAAGAACTATGTAAGGCACTGTAATTTGCTCTGGTCCCCTTCCTGTTCGTCGGAGTGATGAGATAGTTAGTAGACTATCCTCACTCAATGGCTGGCGGTCTAAGTGGTGTCCGCAAAATAATATAGGGTTCATAGACAATTGGAAAAGTTTTTGGGGCAGTCCTGACTAGGGCTGTGTATTGGCAAGAATCTGGCGATACGATACGTATCACGATACATGGGTCACGATTCAATATATTGCAATATATTTCGATACTGTGCATAAGGCGATATATTGCGATTTTTTTTCTTCTTTTTTTAAAGTAGGACTATAATTTTAGAAAAAGTATTATTTTTTTTAAAAAAAGACATGATGTGCATAAAAGTCAAACAAGTTTACTTTAGGTAAACAATTCAGTACACAGAAAATCAAACTGCCAGTTTGGGGTTGTGGTTCACAGGTTCTTAGTGAGCAAATTTGTATATGCTCAAGTAGGCCATAATAAAAGAAAATACATACCCCCTGTCACAATACATAACACATACACATTATGTGTGATGTTATTCATCATTATAATTATTTATGTGTCAATAAAAAAATGCTTGCACTTTTCCTAGTACACAGGGTAGGCTACGTCCAACACGTTTTGTGTTGCAAAAACACGAACACAATTCCTAAAGGAAACATTGAGGAACAAATGTAGCTAAATAGTCAGTTAAAGAAAATACATAGCCCCTGACTGTCTGTGACATCTAGGCTAATACATAACACATAAGGTGCAATGAGGTGCAATATGTCATTAAAAAAATGCTTGCACTATTATTAATACACATCCAACACAACATACCGTAAAACTTATAATAGCCGAGTCCCAAATAGAAGCATGTCTCTTTTACACGCCTGGTGTGGCAACAGGTTTGGGTAAATAAAGGCCGGTCTCAAATAAGGCCGGGTCTGTTTTGTAGTTTCGGGTTGTATTTAATCTTCTAAAACCCGTCAGATCGTCCGCTTTTTGGCACCGCCAAAGCAAATTTGTGTCCCGCCAAAGCCTTTTTTGATCGGTGAGTGATGTAGAATGACTGCTGCGCAAACGAGCAGAGAGAGAGAGAGCCCCGGCCGCGCGCGCACTCGCACGTCTTCAAACACGTGCGCTGTCTTGCTCATGATTTCTATGGTCTTGCTCTCTCTCCCTCGCGCATATATTAATCAAAATAGGATGACACTAGTGGTGCGTCTCAGCATAGCCATCTAGTGGTAGGGATTTAAACACAACATACCGGTAAACGGGAACCACGGTCCCATGAATACTTTTGCTTGTAAAAAAAAAAAAATCGATATTGCGTTTTTGAAAATCGATACAGTATTGCAAAATAAAATATCGCGATACTCAAGTGTATCGATTTTTTCTTACACCCCTAGTCCTGACCTGTTGAAAAGAGATGGTATTCATCCCTCCTGGGATGGTGCTGCTCTTCTCTCTAGTAATATGGCACATAGTCTTAGAGCTCAAACATGACAATCTTGGGCTCAGGTCAGGAAGCAGACAAACTGGCTAAAACGACCGTCTGCTAGCTGTCTCGCGTCACTGAGTTCAGATAAATCCCATCACATAGAGACTATTTCACCTAGATATCATCACTTAAGCTGCCTTTCCACTGCACACGACATTCGCATACGATTGTCGCATTTCGCCCCCTAGTGTCTGTCGCACGGAACTTTGAAATTGGTCGTGAAGCAACCCCTCGGCTATTCACAATGGTAAAATAAATGATTTTAATGAATGTAATGCATGCATGAATATATCCACACAAAACAAATGACCCTCAATACATCTAAAATAAAAACAGATAGATTTTATAGAGCTAATCAATATAAATATTGATTTAATAATTATAAAATATTTTTTTCTGCCATAATTATATATAACCTGGATTTTACAGATATAGCGTTTAGAGAATAACATTAAAGAGTTAAAATATTGGTAATTCTTGCCTCGCGCTCATAGTTTTGATTAGAATACATCACATCCGGTCGGCCGGTCGCATACGGTCTATTCGCAGAAGTTCAGATATTTCAACGGATCCAAAGCTCAAATCGGATCCGAATTTTCCGCATACGCATATGATCGGACATCCCCGCAGCTCCCGTACGACTCACCGTTGGAAATGAATGACTTCCGGTTTGACGGCTGTCGTTTGTCGTGTGCAGTGGAAAGGCGGCTATAGAGACTGTTTCTGTTCCCCGAATTAGGACATACAAAAAACTCTGTTCTGTTAACACTGCATTGGCTCCCTATTAAACATCATATCTATTTTAAAATATTGCTGATTACTTACGAAGCACTAAATGGTTTAGCTCCGCAGTACTTGAGCGAGCTCTTAACCCATTATAGTCCTCAACGTCTATTGCGATCTCAAAATAGAATAGAATATCAAAATCGACTGCTGGCGGTAGATCCTATTCCTATTTAGCACCAAAACTTTGGAACAATCTTCCTAACATTGTCCGGGAAGCAGACACACTCTGTCAGTTCAAAGCTAGATTAAAACACATCTCTTTGGCCTAGCATTCACATAACACATTATAGACTTCTATAATTCAATGTTAGGCTGCATAGATTAGGTCAGCCGGAACCGGGAACACTTCCCCTAAATCCTGATGTACTTGTTACATCATAAGAAGAATGACGTCTACGCTAATATTAGTCTCTCTGTTTATCCCGAGGTTTACCGCAGTCTGCCGGATCCAGGCCGTATCCAGATCTGATGAAGGACCTGCGCCTGGACACGCCGACAAGACAGTCCTGAAGTGTCACTAGCCTCTCCCTGTGAAGGCCTCCTTCCCTTTACCTCTGTACTGATAAAACGTTGTAGGGATAATTCCGGTTCACGTGGCAATGCGGAAGCGATAAATAATTATTTATTATTTTTAAGGCCAAACAAGAAGTTTGTTGAAGGTTGGTTTGTAAAGTAGGACTACATGCCTGTGCACATATACATTAAAACGAGCATACCTATAGACTACACACATTATGCGCATGTGAATGCCGTTGGCGTTTTTGCGGGTTCGCATTTTTGATGTTTGCGCAGAGATGACTTTTTTTTTTTACTTTTTCAAGACTTGCACCTTGGAATCTATTTCAGGGTTTGTGTTCTCGAGCCACCAGGCACTCTTTTGTGCAGATGAGTGGGCCGGAGCGCATTGAGTATTTTCTGTTAGAACGGTGTTGTGTTAGCGGCCCCTAACTGTGCGTTCACACCGCCGCCGGCGAGACCGTCAAAGTGGCCGGAAGTCATTACTTTTTAATAAGAGCAGGCGGTGAGCTCCGGCGGCGCTGGCACGTCTTGGGCGGTGAGAGTGGCGAGGAGACCTGAAATCAGGTCAACTTTATGGTAATGAGCTATGACGCGGTTCGGCAGCAACCAATCGGAATGTAGAAGTGCTCCGTTTGAGAGGATTCAAGAGAACGCAGTACTGTGAACTTTGGTTTCGACCACATTAGTTCCCAAGCAAAATAGAGAAGTTGATCATTTGAATTTGATAAGAAGGCGAGCAACACTATTTATAGGCAAGATTTTAACGCTAGAACACTTGTTTTTCAGCGGGAATGCAAATTATAATAGCACTTAACCATGAACACAAAAGCCACACCACACAAATGGCTTTTATTCTATTCCCCACCACTGTGGCGCGCCCCACACTTTGAGAACAGCTGGATTATACTGAAAGTATGTCCATAAATCATCTCGTCTTTTCCGACCACAAAGCCCGTTTATTGGCTTCGCTGCCATGGTCCTTCGAAGATGTGTGGTGAGTGACTAGCCGCAGGTGTGTTGTTGTTGTATGGAATCTGGTGCGCGGCGTGGCGGCAGCCGGGTGGTGGGCGTACCCAAAACAAGGATAGGAAGCGGCAGCATTGCTGATACTTTTTTTTGTAGCTCAAAACAAACAGATTTCACGCAAAATAAACAGAAATGACATGCATTGTGAACGTCAGACTTAATAATCATTTTCGTTCCGTCGCGTCTTGTCAACGAAAACTCGAAAACGTCTCGTCATGTTTTAGCCACCTTAGAGCCATTTTTAGCTAGTCATCGCCGCGTTATCGTCATAAAAAAAGGTGTGTCAACGAAATCATTTCATTATCGTCATCGTTGACGAAAACAACATTGCTTACTGGGCATGTAAATGAAAAGCAAGACAATTCAACAGCTACTTTTATTTATATAAAAATACAAAACTAAAAAAACATCGGAAAGTCACTGAGGAGGAAATCTGTATGTGTCTTTATGGAGGGCGAGATCGAAAAGCAGCCATTTCATGAAATGTTCTCCCAAAAAGCTCTTAACGCTCCTCCATGGAAAGTAGCATGTCTTCCATGGATGTTTAATAGGGGGAATCAGTTCAGGAATGGTTCCTCCGACACACAGAATAACAGACACATTTAAACCACCCTCGTATCCTCCACCCAAGTATCTGGCCTCAAATTACAAGGATATGTATATATAATACAAAAAAAAATGAGTAGAAAAAAACTAAATTAAAAAACAGCCACAGGACTGTCAGACAAAGATGTGCGTCTTTCAGGTCTGAGGGTTTGCAACTTTAACAAACAAGAGGCAAAAGAGCTGCATTTAGAATACTTTAAACTTATGTTGTAACTTAAAAGCACAAATTTGGAAATGGACCCCAAGACAGTGTTTTGGTGTAAAATGCATGATAAACTGTCTGACCACCACAGCTTCAGACAGTTCTCATTCAGAGAGTTACAGCACGTGAGTAGGGCTTGGCTTGGCTGGCACGTCCAGGGTGCTCTCGCGCCCGCAGTGCGATGGCATGTTTCCAGTGCTTTGCTCCTCAGTGGAATGTGGAATCCCCTGCTCACGGATCTGCTGCATGCACTGGCTACAATGAAAGATCAGTCTGTCAAAATCAGCCTTTTCCATTAGCAATTCTTTTAGTACAATAATCTCTAACACTTTACAATAAGGTTCATTAGTTTACATTAGTTAATGTATTAACTAACATGAACGAACAATGAGTTTGTTACAGTATTTATTAATCTTTGTTACGACAAAGATTGCATAGAGTGTGCGACCTCACCGCCCATCCTGAGACGAAAATCAAAGGATGCAATCAGCCAAGTCATGCGCATGACGTAAAAAATGTGATCGGCTGTGTAGGGCTAGTAACCCGCATGGCTTAAATAATACTACTTCGAAAGTCACAAAAGAAGTACCCATTCCGGGCAACAAACCATCTACGCCACGTCGCTGTGCGATTAATTCGCTTATGACGTTGTATACACTCGACAATGCAGCAATAATACAGGGCAACAAAAGTACCACCAACTCGGCCTCCCACCGCCACTTCTCCCATCGTAAAACAACCAATGTAGCAACATACAATGTCCGAACGCTACGTAGGCGACGACAGCAAACTCTTAACACCTGAAACTTTCAAACAATCAGAAAGATTTCACCAGCTCATCCATGGCTGTGAAGACAAAAATATAGATATTGTAGCTGTACAAGTGCATAGACTACCAGCCTCAGACAACATCAATACCTATACAGAAACCTACAACAATAAAGAATGGCGATTCGACTATCGCTCAGCAACAAAAACATCTCAGGGAAATCATGTCGGAGGAATCGGCCTTCTTTATTGTTGTAGGTTTCTGTATAGGTATTGATGTTGTCTGAGGCTGGTAGTCTATGCACTTGTACAGCTACAATATCTATATTTTTGTCTTCACAGCCATGGATGAGCTGGTGAAATCTTTCTGATTGTTCGAAAGTTTCAGGTGTTAAGAGTTTGCTGTCGTCGCCTACGTAGCGTTCGGACATTGTATGTTGCTACATTGGTTGTTTTACGATGGGAGAAGTGGCGGTGGGAGGCCGAGTTGGTGGTACTTTTGTTCTTACAAACAGCGAAGCAGCCAAAACTATGACATCAACAACTAAAGTGTCAGACAGATTAATGAAAGCGAATTTTGCTGGCAATCCAATAACAACTGTCATTGTTGCATACGCACCAACCGAAGAAAAGTCAAAAGCAGAGAAAGACGAGTTCTATGCCAAGTTGTTAAAGTGCGCAAAAGAAGTACCACCACACAACATGCTTGTCATCGCAGGTGACTTCAACGCAAGAATCGGCCTCAATAGCAGTATATCGAACCCGAGAGCAGTAGGCAAACATGCCCTACACGAGAAGACGAACGACAGGCAGTAGACTTGTAGAGTTCTGCGAGACAACAAACAAGATCCGCTCAGTTCAGATTCCCGCACAAGAAGTCTAGAATCTGGACATGGCAACCCGTCGCTAACAAAAAGAAAAACGACAAAAATTGAGTACAACTTGACCACATACTTATAACCGGACATTGGGCAAACTCAGTGAAGAACATTAGAGCATATAACACAGTAAACATTGGCTCAGATCATCGCATAGTCAATGCACAAATAAGAGTCAGTCTGCGCGCACCAGTCGAAAATAAGAACAAGAGACCAAAATACGACTGGAGGAAGCTAAAAGAGAATAACGAGCTACAAAACAAATATGTGATTGCAATCAAAAACCACTTCAGCGTGCTAAGTGAAGACGAACAAGACGTACGAACTATATATAACTACTTTGTAGCAACCATCGAAAAAGCGACTAAATCAACAGTCGGTCTTATCAAGAAAAAAGACCCTAAAAATTGGGTCTCAAGCCAAACAACAAACTTACTTGACCAACGAAACCGAGCCAAATGAGATCGCGGCGAAAGTCTACAATAAAGTTCTTCTTAATCGAATAAGAAAACCAGTCGACGACATCATGAGAAAGAATCAAGCAGGATTTCGAAGAGGAAGAGGATGCACCGAACAAGTCCACATACTTAGACGAATAATCGAGGGTGCCATCGACAAGAGCCTAGACCTCTACATCATATTCGTCGACTTTAAGAAAGCGTTCGACTCAGTCACACGAAACGTCTTGTTCGACATCTTGCGACACTACGGAATTCGCCTTTGGCTAAGCCACACCCTAGAATGTAGATTGACCAATCACAGCGCAGACAAGAACGAGCTCCCACAGAGGTCCGACACTTTTTCGCAGCGCTCCATTTACTTTCAACACAGGCGTCTCATATTTTTGGTTTCGCCAGGCTATTACCGTCATAGTTTTATAAAAAATATGGTTAAACGTTGTGCCTGGGGCATTTGTAACACATATACGCGTTTCCCAGAGAGGTTGGAGGGGGGTGTCCTTTTTTTCACTTCCCAAAACCGAAGTAAAATCCTGACAAGTGTCGTCTTTGGATTAAACGGTGGACGTCCTCGCAGTCAGCTAAACCCCTCAAGGATCAACAAGCACACCTTTTTTGCTTTTAACCTTACTGTGAAGTTATACTAGTTAGACAGTTTATGCTCTTTTAGGTTATGATGTTGGTTCTCATACCAGTTGTTGATACGCTAGCACACGCTGCTAATAAATACAACGTTATACTCGCGTAGTCCGTTTGCTTTGTAATAACGATTATAGAAGTGAATAGAGACCTACCCAGCTTTGCATGAACAGTGTTGCTCCTTGATATTGTTATTCCCAGCCTCCATCTCGATTAGTAGGATATATGGTGGTTTACAGTATTTTTTGACTGTGACCATTATGCTTTTGCCTCTATTTAGATGCCTTGTTGTTCCATGCGTTTCACTGGTTGTCTGGAATATAGCCTTCGAACGTATATTGCAGCCTCTTTTGCCTACTTCTACAGACACTTTATTTGCTGCTTTATAAAAGTTTGATAAAATTTCAGCAGGAAGAGCTGTCACAGCATACCAAACCAGAGCCCAGATGAAGTTTGTCGGACGTAGCAACAGTAACTAAGGGGGGCGGTTACTGTTAGCCAAAGGTGAATTCCTGATAAAATCGTAAGAGTGATTCGCACTATCTACAACAACTGAAAAAGTCAAGTAATGGTTAAGGGTAAGCTATCAGAACAGTTCAACATCTCAACTGGCGTTCTTCAAGGAGACACACTAGCTACCTTTCTATTCATCATCGTCATAGATTTCATCCCTAAAGAAAGCAGAACAAGAGCATGCAACAAATCTATCTAGATCATCGAGATATCCAGTCACTTCACTGTTCGATCTCGACTTTTCCGACGACATTGCGCTGCTCGAGGGCGGCAACAACAAAAGTAGCAAAATCTACAAAAATCGCAAGCCTAACAACAGCAAAGTGGGCAAAACGAGTAGGACTTGAGGTCAACATTAAAAAGACGGAAGCATTTAGCAACCAAGAGCTTGCGGGGCCAGAGACGCCGATCAACTTTCATCAATTCATCGAACTCGACGGACAAAAAAATCGAATGGACAAAAGACTTCAAGTATTTTGACTCTTACATTGCGTCGAGCGAAACAGACATCAGAGCACGAAAAGGACAAGAGTGGGGAGCCTTCTGGAAAATGAAGGATGTATTTCTATCAAAAACTCTTCCAATCAAACTCAAACTAAACATATTTGAAGCAGCGTGCATCTCCATCCTCCTGTACAGCTGCGAAAGTTGGATTATCAACCAGAAAATGCTAAACTCACTCAACAGCTTCGCCACCAGTTGCTACAGAATCATGCTCTGCATCAAGAAAATGGATTGAATAAGTAACCAAGCTGTATACGAAGCAGTCGAAAAGAACCAGCTTATCCTTCAAATCCAACAAAGGCAGCTACGCTTTGTCGGCTACTCACTTAGAAGAGACCCAAATGACCAAATTAATAAATATGTGTTAAATGCGCCCGAAGAACGACATGGAAACGAAGCCGAGGAAAGCCACGCACATTATACCATACATACATCGGCAAACTAATCAACAATGACATGCCACCAACTGCTGAAGAGATGCGAAGAGCTGCTAGTAATCGAACAGAATGGAGAAAACTTTGACCGACTGCAAACCCGTTTTGTTCGCAGCCGATTGATGATGATAATAACATATTTTCGTCATTTTTTTAAAGCTACACTATGTGATTTTACCCCCATCTAGCGGTGAAAAGGTATATGACCATCCAGTAAATATTTGTTTCTGTTCTTCTCAATTCCGATTTTGTGTTAACTCCTACGGTGGCCAATGTAGTCATGGCTTCCAGTTCGACCTCGTCCACATTCGACACGGTGCCATCGAGTGTTAAAACGAGAAAGGCGAAGCTTGAATTAACGGCCTATGTCCCTCTTTGGCTAATGTACTTTTAAGATGGAGGGGCAACATGGCGACCACATTAGAACCCCTTACCCGTATGTATTTTCAATGGCATATTATACACTCACGAGAATACTTTATTACTTGAAGGAAGTAAATATACATTAATGAGCACATATATTTTTGAAAGAACTAAGTGTTTTTAGCTAAGAATAAACTAAAAAAGTCACACAGTGTAGCTTTAAAGGTGCCCTAGAATGTGAAATTGAATTTATCTTGGCATAGTTAAATCAAGAGTTCAGTACATGGACATGACATACAGTGAGTCTCAAACACCATTGTTTTCTTTTTCTTTTAAAAAACACCCCTGAAAAACAGGCGAATCTCCACATAATACCGACTGTGACGCAATAGTCGGGATCATTAATATGTAGGCCTATGCCTCCAAAGATTTGCATATGCCAGCCCTCAATGCCAGGCGGAACTGCGCAGCCGAGTCATCAAAACAAGCGAGGATCAAGGGAAAATGGCAGCTCATGGAAATAAATGCTATGTTCCAGGCTGTGCAGGGGATGTGAGTACTTTTCATACCCTTCCCACAGAAAAGGAATGTCAACAGGCGTGGTTGATGTTTATCTATAATCGGATACCACAACAGTTTAATTGGAATTTGTTAGTTTGCTCTGCCCATTTCACCACGGACTTATTTTCTAACCTGGGAGCTGGGACGATATCAAGCAGGCTTCTCTCAGTGAATAAATTATATACAGAAAGCGATCAAAGAACAATCTTTCCACATAGCGCGAGTTTATCTGGACACTTGCCAAACTCGTTATGAAATCAATGATACACATCATCGTGTTCGCATTGGTGAAAGCATTAGAGAGTGCAGAAACTGCGTTGCTATGATAAGATCTTCATTCTCGCGATCAACAGACTGTCATCTGCTTGATGGAAATAGATTTAAATACTTTATAAACATCTCACGATTCGTTAATCTCAATAGCTGTAATAGTAAAAACATATAATATCTGTAGTAAAAGTATTCGAGAGTCTTTCACATGTAATACGTTGTTATTTCATATGCAAGCATGTCAGCCAATCACAGCAGTGGCCTGGTTACACTGAATCCCACAGCAGACACGCCCCTTCAAACAGAGTGTTCAAATCAGAGGCTAAAATCAGGCTAGGAAAAATGCCTTTTATTTCTAAATGATGACTATTTTTGATCTAAAAAAATACTAACATTATAAGGGCAACCCAGACAACATTATAAAATAATAAAATAACCCCATTCTAGGGCACCTTTAAACATAGTAGGCTAATTGGAAGAAAAAAGCAATAAGCACGACAGTCCGTTTTTGCATCGTCAAACCAGATGCTCGTTAGATCAAAAAATAATGTCATATGTCATAATGATTTTATGCGAACCTGCCTTGTTACCGGCAATAGCCTACTTTTTAAACAAATTAGTTTTAATCAATGTGTGCTAATGCCACGGCGCAATACACACATTACTGTGGGATGGCGGGTGTTCATTTCATGTGGACAATGTTAGCTTATTTAATGTAACGTTAGCCTAAAAATTAATGTATATGTCCAAAAAAGGGATAATGTCATACTTTGTAGTAGTGGTATCGTGGTGTAATAATCTGTTTGGTTGTAAAATGTATTAACTGAATGAAATTAAATTGAATTTCGTCCATTCACAGACAGCTTACGAAACTGAACAGATCATTCAAACTGATTCTCAAGCCGATTTAGACAGAGCTGCCAACTTATTTGAACAGAATCGACTCAAAAGAGTGATTCATTTGTAAATTGAGCATCGCTCATGCCTATAAAAAAGATATAGCGCGCTTGGAATAAACTACGCATTTAACAACATGTATTGCATTAATATACAGTAACGAGAGGAACTTCGCCCAACGTAATGAAGTAAAAGTACAGTTCCCCTTCAGTCGCTCACGTTCGACGTGACGACGTTAGGGGATCACTTCAGGGAGCCCTATCAACTTCGAGTATCTAAAGAACAAGCCAATGAACGTTGGCGTGCGTGAAACGCGTCACGCGCCCCGCCCCGCAGCGCGGGTATAAACAGGAAGCGGACGCCGCACTCATTGTCTTTCGCTTCGGAGCCGAGCTTTGTTTGACTCTGAGTTCTACAGACTGCTGCACGTTATATCTAACGAGAACTAGAGGGAGAAGAAAACTCTGTTGCAGTGCTGGTGTGACGGCGCGATCAGTGGTGGCCGCGAGCATTTCTAACCACAACTGCCGTTTTCACGGCACTGTTTGTGTGTGTGTGTGTGTCGGTCTCGTGGGCGTTCCTCATCTGAGAGTGTACCCGATTACACCGCGGCTATCCCTGGGTGCTTCAGCACTAAAGAGTCTATTTCTTTCCTCTGTTTGTTATTTTCACTAAAAGAGCAACACAAGCGTGACCCTGCGTCCTTTTCAGGATGTCATTCCGCTTGTGCGTTTCTGGGTGCGGTCGTTCCCTGGCGCCAGCAGATGGCCACAAGAGTTGCCTCTCGTGTTTGGGCATTCAGCACGCTGAAGCAGCTTTTGTGAATAGTTCATGTTCCCATTGCGGGAATATGACTATGGCAGCGCTTAGATCGAGACTCGCTTACCTCACGGGAGGTGCAGTCCCCTCGCCTATGCCCCGATCTAGTGCTTATTCTGCCCCGCAGAATAGGCCTACTTCGGCGCATGACCAGGGTGATTTGAGGATTACCGTGAGGGCTTCCCCGTCGAGGCAATCTCCGCGGGCCCCTCACGCCTCTCATGCGCTGTTGCCATCCGCGCCCCTTTGCGATCGACTCGGTCCTTCTCCTGAACGGCCGGTCATTTCCTTTGGGGCGCCAGCTGACGATCAGATGTCGATCGCAGCATCGGAGGGGGAGCTTCACTCCTCTGGAGATGACGACTCGGCTGCGTTGCCCCCTTCTGGGTGTGTAGCGTTATCCGAGCCGGATCCAGAGTGGGCGGCTATGCTTTCCCGGGCCGCCGAGAAGGTCGGGCTTGTGTGGAATCCTCCACCACGTCCCGAACCTTCTCGGTTGGACGATTGGTTTCTCGGGGCGGGCCGTGCTGGTTCTCAGTGCGCCGCCCCGGTACCTTTCTTTCCGGAGGTGCATGAGGAGCTCTCTAGGACGTGGAAGGCACCGTATAGTGCCCGAAGCCGTTCTAGTAGCTCCTCCCCCCTCGCCACCCTCGACGGCGGGGCAGCTAAGGGGTATGTGGATATCCCCCCGGTGGAGCGGGCTGTCGCGATGCAACTGTGTCCGGCATCCGCCTCCTCCTGGCGGGGTAATCTGCGCCTCCCGTCCAAGGCCTGTAAGTTTTCGTCCGGTCTTACGGCGAAGGCTTATAAGGCCTGTGGACAGGCTGCTTCCGCCCTCCATGCCATGGCGCTCTTGCAGGTCCACCAGGCCCAGGCGCTCATGGACATGAACGAGGGTGGTTCTGACCCAGAGCTCCTCCGGGAGCTCCGTGTGGCTACTGACCTCGCCCTCCGGGCGACGAAGGAAACCGCACGTTCCGTTGGTCAGGCGATGTCCACCTTGGTGGTCCAGGAGCGCCACCTTTGGCTCAACCTGGCGGACATGAGGGACACCGATAAATATCGGTTCCTGGATGCCCCTCTCTCCCAGGTTGGGTTATTCGGCGATGCGGTCGAGAGCTTCGCCCAACAGTTCTCGGCCGCCCAGAAGCAGACGGAGGCTATCCGACACATCCTGCCCCGGCGGACTCCTGCTGCCCCCTCCCGTCCGCCGGCCGCAGACCCTCCGTCTGCTCGTCGCCGAGGCCGTCCTCCTGCGGCGTCCTCCGCTCCCGCTAAGCCTCAGCAGCAGCAGCCACCATCCAGGCCTCAGCGTGGAGCAAGCCGCAGGAAGTCGGCCACGCCCGTCCAGGCCGCTGCCAAACTAGGTGGTAAGCGCAGGTGCAAACGACCCTGAGACGGGCGACCCAGAGGTGGATCAAGTTGCTCTCCAGGAGACGGTGAAGGCACCGCTCCTCCCCCGGTGGAGGGCCGGGTGGAGAATCTTTTGTTTCCTTTTGTTCCTTTTCCGCCACTGCCTTCAGTGGTACCCACATATTCAATAAAAGAGCAATTTCTGAAACCTCTGGGTCCCAAGAGAGCGCGCTTGACGGTCGACGACGCTATGCCTTGTCACCCTCGAGCCCCTCTCTCATCGCCAGCGAGCAGCAGTGGCTGTGTTCCGGACGCTCTGCCGCCTCCACACACTCACTCTGCCCTTCGACGGAAGCAGGTACGTGTTGCACCACACATTCAGACCCCACTCCGGGCCGCTGTGCCGTCCGAGTCGGGTCCCTGCATTCCGCCGCGCTGCCCCACCCCGGGTACGTCTGTGGTGCCGTTGATTCCGCTTGCGCGGTGTCTGGGAGCCTGGCTAGCGCTTCCCAGCCCGTCTCGCTGGCTCATCCGTACTGTCAGACTCGGCTATGCGATCCAGTTCGCCCCCGGCGCCCCCCTGTATTCAGGGGCATTCTGTTTACCCGCTTGAACCGGTCCCTTCACAAACTGCCGTTCAAGATGCTTACGCAGAAACGCATTTTCAAGTGCATCCGTCCCCAAGATTGTTTTGCAGCGATCGACCTGAAGGACGCGTACTTTCATGTCTCGATTCTCCCTCGACACAGACCGTTTCTTCGCTTTGCGTTCGAGGGACGGGCATATCAGTACAAAGTCTTACCCTTCGGGCTGGCCCTGTCGCCCCGTGTCTTCACGAAAGTCGCGGAGGCAGCCATTGCTCCCATGTGCGAGCGTGGTGTTCGCATTCTCAACTACCTCGACGACTGGCTTATTCTCGCCCAGTCGAGAGAGCAGTTGTGCGAACACAGGGACATGGTGCTCAGTCACCTCAGCCACCTAGGGCTTCGGGTCAACTGGGAAAAGAGCAAACTCACCCCCGGGCAGAGGATCTCTTTTCTCGGTATGGAGTTGGACTCGATCAACATGACAGCGCGCCTCACCGAGGCCCGCGTCCAGTCAGTGTTGAACTGCGTGAGCACGCTCAGGCGCAGAACAGCGGCTCCACTGAAACTGTTTCAGAGGCTCCTGGGGCATATGGCATCTGCAGCCGCGGTAACGCCGCTCGGATTGCTTCATATGAGACCGCTCCAACACTGGCTCCACGATCGAGTCCCGAGATGGGCGTGGCAGAGCGGCTCGTGCCGGGTCCAAGTGACCCCGCACTGTCGCCAAACTCTCAGCTTGTGGTCAGACCCTTCGTTCCTGCGGGCAGGTGTTCCCCTAGAGCAAGTGTCCAGGCACTCTGTGGTCACCACGGATGCCTCTGCCACCGGCTGGGGGGCCACGTACAACGGGCATGCAGCTTCAGGTCTGTGGACGGGGCCTCAACTGCATTGGCACATCAATTGCCTCGAGTTGTTAGCAGTACATCTTGCATTGGGCCGCTTCGAAGCGCCGCTTCGTGGCAAGCATGTACTGGTCCGTACGGACAGCACTGCGACCGTTGCGTACATCAACCGTCAGGGTGGTCTACGCTCCCGCCGCATGTCACAACTCGCCCGCCATCTCCTCCTTTGGAGTCAGAAGCATCTGAGGTCGCTTCGTGCCATTTATATTCCTGGCCTGCTCAACCGTGCAGCCGACGAGCTCTCACGGCAGCAGGTGCTACCGGGAGAATGGCGACTCCATCCCCAGGTGGTCCAGCTGATTTTCAGGCGCTTCGGGACCGCACAGGTAGATCTGTTTGCCGCCCCGGACACGTCTCACTGCCAGTTGTTCTATTCCCTGACCGAGGGGACCCTCGGCACGGATGCTCTGGCACACAGCTGGCCCCCGGGCCTACGCAAGTATGCGTTTCCCCCAGTGAGCCTTCTTGCACAGACCTTGTGCAAAGTCAGGGAGGACGAGGAGCAGGTCGTGTTAGTTGCGCCGTATTGGCCCAACCGGACCTGGTTCCCCGAACTAGTGCTCCTCGCGACAGCCCCTCCCTGGCCCATTCCTCTGAGAGAGGACCTGCTCTCTCAGAGACGGGGCACCCTCTGGCACCCGCGTCCGGACCTCTGGAAACTCCATGTCTGGTCCCTGGACGGGACGCGGAGGTTCTAGGTGACCTACCCCCAGCGGTAGTTGACACCATCACTTCAGCTAGAGCCCCCTCTACGAGGCGCCTCTATGCATTGAAGTGGAACCTATTCGTTGAATGGTGTTCTTCTCACGAGGAGAACCCCCGAACTTGCTCGGTCAGAGCCGTGCTTTCCTTCCTGCAGGACGGGTTGGAGCGAAGGCTGTCTCCCTCCACCCTTAAAGTGTATGTTGCCGCCGTTGCCGCACATCACGATGCAGTTGAAGGTAAGTCGTTGGGAAAGCATGACCTGATCGTCAGGTTCCTGAGGGGAGCAAGGAGACTAAATCCTCCTCGCCCACTCTCTATACCCTCTTGGGACTTGTCTCTGGTCCTTTCGGCACTTCAGAGACCACCCTTTGAGCCTTTGCAGTCAGCTGAGTTAAAAATTCTGTCCTGTAAAACAGTACTCCTGGTTGCATTGGCCTCCATCAAGAGGGTAGGGGACCTGCATGCATTTTCGGTCGACGAATCGTGCCTGGAATTCGGCCCGGCTAACTCTCACGTGATCCTGAGACCCCGGCCCGGATACGTGCCCAAGGTTCCTACCACTCCCTTCCGGGACCAGGTGGTGAACCTGCAAGCGCTGCCTTCGGAGGAGGCAGACCCAGCCCTGGCTTTTCTCTGTCCCGTCCGCGCTCTGCGTCTGTACGTGGACAGAACGCAAAGCCTCAGGACCTCAGATCAGCTCTTCGTCTGTTACGGAGGCCAGCAGAAGGGAAAGGCTGTCTCCAAGCAGAGGATGGCCCACTGGATAGTGGATGCCATTGCCTTGGCTTACGAAGCCCAAGGCGTGCCTTGCCCTCCCGGGTTGAGAGCCCACTCCACTAGGGGTGTCGCTTCTTCTTGGGCGCTGGCACACGGCGCCTCGCTGACAGATATCTGTAGAGCTGCGGGCTGGGCGACACCTAACACGTTCGCTAGGTTTTATAGCCTACGTGTTGAGCCGGTTTCTTCCTGTGTGCTCGCTTCAACCAGCCGGTAACACCGAAGTTTCCACTCTTGTGTCGGCTTGCTGCGCCACTCCCCTCCTTATGGAGCGGATACGTGCGCTTTTTGCTCCAGTCGAGTTCCCCACTCAGGCGAACCCTGTGAGTTCCTCCGCACCCCTTCGGCAGTCGGAAGTTGCGGAGCGTCCGATGCCAGGCCTAGTGCTCGTATGCTTGTGTAACTTGTGCTAGGCTGGGTTCCATATGTGGTGATCCCTGCGGCGATCCCATATGAGTATTCTTCCACGTCCAGCTCCCTGCGGTGAGCCCGTGTCTTTCCCTTGGCAGAGTCCGCTCTGCCGTCACTGTCTGGTGTAGCCTCCCCCTTCTCAGGCTGGAGCCACCCCAGTGACATTCCATATGTTGCACTGCCCTTCTGGCCAGTCCATATGTGTATCCTCCACATGTTACCTCCCTTCGGGCAGGATGTGGCTTCCGCAGCGTCCCTCTCCCCTGGAAAGGCACGCTTTCCCAGTGTTATCCAAGAGTTCACGGTGTGGGTATATGGAACAGCAGTTGAACTCCCTCTACGCAGGTCTTCCGCCCCAGCCATTTGGGGGTCTGAGAGCCTTCCGTAGGGCGCTGGATGTGGCAGCAACCGATGGCGTCTTCCATGGGATCCCCTAACGTCGTCACGTCGACGTCACGTCGAACGTGAGCGACTGAAGGGGAACGTCTCGGTTACTAATGTAACCCTCGTTCCCCGAAGGAGGGAACGGGAGACGTGACGTCCCGCTGCCACAGTTGCTGACCATCGCTGTACGGCCGACTCAATCTCGGCTCCTCAGCGGAAAACAATGAGTGCGGCGTCCGCTTCCTGTTTATACCCGCGCTGTGGGGCGGGGCGCGTGACGCGTTTCACGCACGCCAACGTTCATTGGCTTGTTCTTTAGATACTCGAAGTTGATAGGGCTCCCTGAAGTGGTCTCCCGTTCCCTCCTTCGGGGAACGAGAGTTACATTAGTAACCGAGACGTTTTTATTCATTAGAAATGTCTCCACTTTTCAACAGCCCAAACCACTGCTAGACATTCCTTTTCAGAAGTGCTGTAATTTTTCTCTGTTCCAGTTAAGGTCCGTGATGCATACACCACCACCTTTTCTCCCTCCTCTGAATGCTGAGTGAGGATGGCCCCCAGTCCTACCTCACTTGCGTCCGTGTGAACCTGGAAGTCTTGGTTAATGTCTGGTTGTATTAACACCGGTGAGTGTATATTTCTGTAGGCTTATATTTATGGCATATCTCACAGCTTTTGACGTATTGGCACCAGTGTTAATTTTGACAGCAAATTTTGATTTAGTTTTAGTCATAGTCTTTTGACTAAAATGCCATTTAGTTTTAGTCATATTTCAGTTATCTGAATTGTTTTAGTTTTAGTCTAGTTTTAGTCTAGGAAATACAATAAGATTTTAGTCGACTAAATCTACAGTGGATTTAGTCGACTAAAATATAATGGGTTTAGGTAAATTGTAATGTGTCAACTTAGAATTTCTCAAAAATGTCCAAACCCATATACTCCCGGAGAAAACATCTATTAACCTATTAAAATGAATGATTTTTAACATGAAAAAAAAATAAGAACAAATATCTTAAAATTAAATAAAACCACTTTTCCTAAAGTAGAACAGTCTTTTCAATGAATAATATATGCATTCTTTATAACTACTTGTCTTTGTCCATTCAGACACGAAAGAGAACTCAGTTCAGTAGCCTACTCACGCGCTGTATAGGTGTCTATTGTGCATGGCTGGACGCTTCGGGTTAGGTGTGTGCGCACAGAAAACCGTACCGAATAGAGCTCTTTGCATCAGCATTCTTATTCAGATCGCCTGCTCTACTCATTCTTCCAGATGTTCACATTTTTTAACATTTTATGAGACCGCGGGGTAGATCAGCACATTACAGTACAAATGTGCGCATCTACCACACACACAGGACATCAGTTCTGACCTATCGCTTCCCAAATCGTCACTATCTAACATTTTCATCTAGTTTTTATTAGTTGACGAAAATGTCAATAGATTTTCGTAGTTTTTGTCATTTAAAACTAGGTTTTATTTAGTTATCGTCTCGTTTTCATCTGTGAAAAAACATCGTTGACGAATAATTTTCGTCATTATTTTCATCAATGAAATTAACACTGATTAGCACACGTCCTTCCTGACGGACAGCCACCATGCGACGTCTGGGATTTTCAGAAGAGTTTTTAACTGTCCGAGATGGCCTCCAAGTGGATTATCGTGGTAATAATGCATGAAGTCAGAGGTTAATGATTGTGGTAGCACCAATTGATACTTCTATCCTTTATTTTTTATAGGAACTTTGCGGTACCACACCCCTTGGAGGTCTTCAAAGGTGATGTGTTGATCTTTGACTGCTCAGTGGGAAGTGGAATCCCCTGCTCACGGATCTGCTGCATGCACTGCCTACAATGAAAGATCAGTCCGTCAAAAACAGCCTTTTCCATTAGCGATTCTTTTAGTACAATAATCTCTAACACTTTAAAATAAGGTTCATTAGTTTACATTAGTTAAAGGATAATTCTGGTATTTAGCACTTTAATCTATTTTCTAGTTTGTTTTGGATGAACTAGAGTGGTGGACACAGAAATTTTGACAATGGGTCCTGTCTCGACTTTTTGACTCTTTTAGAATCGCCTCTGACCGCTTCAGAGTGGCTGTCTATGGGCATGCACAAACAAGTCCTTAAAACAACCCTTAACGTTCGTTTTCAAAACTGTGCAACTCGCCGAGTGGTTAGTGGTGTTCGTTGATGTTCCAAAACAAGTAGCGTAGCGAAATACAGTTTCTGTCGTGTTTTATTGCACGAGTTATTGCAATGAGTCCAACAGAAATCATGCGATTTTACAAAATGGCAAATAAAACACGACAGAAACTGTATTTCGCTACGCTACTTGTTTTGTAGAACAAAAGATTCAAAAGATTCAAAGATTCTTTCTGTTAGGTTTGACTGTGGGTGATAACTCATGGTGAGTTTCTGAACACAACCCTATGTTTTGCACAGATCGACCAGAAGGTTGGAAGTGAATTGGGGGCCCCTATCGGACACCAGGTATTTAGGTACCCCCCATCGTGTGAATATCTCCTCCCGGAGTATTTTCACTATTTTCTGGGTCTTGCTGTCTCTAAAGCCTGCTTTATGCTTCTGCGTCGAATCGACGGCGTACCCCCGCAGTCGCCGCGAACCCCTCTCCGACCCCTACGCCGTAGCTCGACGTGCACCTCCAAAAAATTGTAACTACGCGTCGAGGCGACGCAGACTGCAAGGGCTGTGATTGGTCAGATGCACCGCGATGCAACGCAACCTGACGCAGAACCATAAAACGGCAACGACGCCGTAGGAGTGACGACGTAGCTACGCCGTGGAGTTGACGCAGAAGCATAATGAGGCCTTAAGAGGGAATTGCTGGGCTTATATTTCTGGAATATCTCACAGCTTTTGACGTATTGGCACACGTCCTTCCTGACGGACTAGGATTTTCAGCAGAGTTTTTAACTGTCCGAGATGGCATGAAGTCAGAGGTTAATGATTGTGGTATCACCAATTGATACTTCTCTCCTTTATGTTTTATAGGAACTTTGCGGTATCACACCCCTTGGAGGTCTTCAAAGGTTATGGGTTGATCTTTGACTGCTCAAGGTTTGCTGCTAGACTGTAGGTGAGAGATGGTATTGTCCAAACATTGAGCTTTAGTAATTTCTTCCAGAGATTGAGGTAATATAGATGCATTGTGTGAAGATATGGACAGGCAAGGAGCATCATCAGCAGCAGGGATCTCCTGGACCCGGGACAAAGCGTCAGGTCCCATGTTGAGGCAACCTTTTCTGTGATGGACCTGAAAGTTGAACTGTTGCAGCCGGAGTGTCCAGCAGTTAAGGCGTGAGGTGGTTTTAGGGTAGTTGAACGCCCATGCGAGTGCCGCATGATCAGTGAAGACGTTGAAGGGTCTTCCCTCTAGGTAATGTCTCCACTTTTCAACAGCCCAAACCACTGCTAGACATTCCTTTTCAGAAGTGCTGTAATTTTTCTCTGTTCCAGTTAAGGTCTGTGATGCATACACCACCACCTTTTCTCCCTTCTCTGAATGCTGAGTGAGGATGGCCCCCAGTCCTACCTCACTTGCGTCCATGTGAACCTGGAAGTCTTGGTTAATGTCTGGTTGTATTAACACCGGCGAGTTTTTAAAGCTTGTTTAAGTGCATCCATACTAGTTTGACACTCTGGAGTCCACTCCCACTTAACTTCTTTCTTTTTGAGGTGGTTCAATGGAGCAGCAATGTCAGCGAAGTGGGAAATAAACTTATGATACCACCCCGCAAGTCCCAGAAATCGTTGCAAGGCTTTGAGATCTTGCAGTGGGGGGAACTCCGCAACGGCCCTAGTCTTCTCTCGGTCAATCTCCACTCCCCTCTCAGAGACTATATGGCCGAGGAATTTGAGCTGTCACTTGAAGAAGTGGCATTTCTTAGCGTCTGGTACTGTCTTGCTGTTAAGCTTCCTATAATCCCAGCAGGTTTGGGGACCAGGACCACAGGTGAAGACCAAGGAGAGAAGGATGGTTCAATGATAACATCACGCAGCATCTGATCTACTTGCTCCTCAATGATTTGTTTCTTAAGAGGAGAAACTCTGTATGCTCGGGATTTGAGGGGTATGTCATCTGATAATGTGATTTTGTGTTGTACTATTGATGTCTTACCCAGGGTGTTTGAAGTAGTGCATGGCCAGGCGGAGATCAACTTCAGTAACTCCTCCTGATTGTCAGAGTCCCACGGAGTGATCTCAGGGGGAAACGGACCTGAGTTCAGGGAAGTCTACCAGTTGAGGGTAAGGCATAGTATAAACTCAGCTTTGCAGCCATATGAGAAAGAACTTGACCAGACGGGGTAGCTGGACCTGTTGGAATCTGTGATG
>JAZAVI010002123.1:0-41339 GCA_036326025.1 Chrosomus eos | reverse complement strand
TTCAAAGCTAGAACTGAATCAAGGGAGTGAACAGTCCTCCTCCATCTGAAAAGAAAATATCCAGGTAAAGTGCTGTGGATACGTAGATACATTAAGATATTAAGTTCAACTTTGAAAAGGACCATAATACAAACTAATAAATTAATTTCTCTGCATGCATGTTTCCTAACTTTGCTACAGATGGGCAGGGCATTTGACTTTCCAAGCAGATTGCCAGCTCCAACAAGAGGCTGAGACAGGCAATAAAAGAATACAACCGCATTCAGTGGCCACCGCAGATGAGCATCTTCCCTACAATAATTGATTTTCAGGAAGCATGCGATCCCTCTTGGCAAGTCTACTTCTGCTTTGATGACAATGTAAGTATAATTACCTAACCCTAGTAACCACACAGCAGTCACACTCAAGAAACAATCTGACAACCACTTACCAACCACAACTAACTGCCCATCATTTAAACCACCTGGTAACATGACATAGCATTTTTTTACTTCTTGTATCTTTCAGATTGAAGAAGACAATGTTTCGAGGAGTCTAAAAAGGCGAGGGATTGATGCCTTACATATGAAGACTCGGGCAGCTGAGGAAAAGCGCATGCTTTACCAGGAAATGAGAACTGTAACTGAACACCTCCATCAGCAGCACGCCTTTCTGTGCTCTGCCATCAAAGACGCAGATCAGCCTGGTGCAAAAGCTGCTCTCACCCAACGTCTCCATCAGCTGGAAAGAAAACGACATCAAGCCCCTGTGATGTTTCACCCATATGTACCAGACATTGTTCCTGTAGACAACCCCTACTTGTGTCAGGCCCTCCCCATGTCAAGCATACAGACACTAGTATACAATGATGATGGTGATAATGATGATAATGAGGATGACATTGATGACCATGATAACTAGTAATGTAAGCACTGGTTTGACAGGACAGGGCCTGTATTTACAAAGCTCACAAAGACATGTTGTTTTACTGGGTCTGATCTGTTTTAAAGCTTAGGTACTGTATTTAAGCACATATCGCCACTAAGATGCGAGTACAAAATTGTGTGTTTACCATATTGTGATATTACTTTATTTATTGTAATGTACAAATGTGGTCATGTGTGAGAGTTTGTTTTCTTTTTAGTGAGCTCACCAAACCAAATCCCCTTCGACTGAGTTGAAATGACAATAAAGTATCGAATCTTGAATCCTCTGAATCAACTATAAGTTTGTAAAACTATAAGGGAACATACATGTGTATTGACTCTACAATACACCTTTCTCATAATGAGTTATAGCCATGTTTTCAACCATTGTCATAGCACTTATTCATAGCACACATAAATTCAAATGACAGAATGATTTTACAGTCATAATCCACCAGACAGTGTACCACATACAATAGAGTAGGTTCTTACATAACTGTACAGTAGGTTTCTTCTCTTCTTCCTCCAATTGACTGCTTTCATTTTTTTTTTTCACATTCTTCGTTCAGTGAATGTACATTACATTTAGTTTAATCTTGCATTTAGTTGCTATGGTGGTTGCTATTGACGCTGCTATCGCTGAAACCACGCAGCTTGCATGAAATAATTTTATTCACAGACACTTTTTTAAAATAATAAATTTAACATTTGTCCACAGAAAACCACAACTTGATAACTAAAAAATACGATATGTTCATGTTAAGGTTAACGCTTTTAACAAATACTCCGATGCTGAGAAACACGGAAGTGCATTGTGTTGTGGGCGGGGTTTACGGGTTCTCCTTTTCGGCTAACATATCTTAAATAAATCAACATATTTACATTTTCTTAACTTAGATCATCTATATAGAGTTTAATTAATAGTTTGGCTGTACTATATATTTGATACATTCAGTAGATATGTCTTTTTACAACCCTACTTTGCAAACCAGAAAAACTACAACTGCGGTGCTGATTCGTATCAAGCTGCATTGTGTAGCTACAGGGAATTGTAGTTTTTAAAATATTAGTGTTTTTCTTAGAATTGGAGGTTATAAATAGTTAGTTGAGAGTACAGTGATGAGTTTAGGGGGATTGTAAACACATCTATGTAATCAGATTTAAAATGAAAATAATTTTTACATTTTTAAATAGGTTAAAATTATTTTTAACCATAGTTGACATTGTTCCAAATTGTTGACTATATTCACATGATAACTAAGGACAAGAGCTCTCTATTACAGTTGGTCCCATGTCGATAGCCCCTTTTATTGCTTAATTATAAGCATTCAAACATGCACCAAGGTGATGTTTCAAAGGTCAGTATTTCAAAACAGGGGCCATGTAGAATCTTAATACTTACATATGTTACTCTCTAGGTCAAGACCTTTCTAACGATGTATTGGTTTAGCTCTACAGCAAAGTTTTAATTTTCTCATTTCATGCACACAAGCCATCCCTGGTGTAGTTTTAGAGAGCACTTTGAAGGCTCAATAGGAGTAGCCTATATGAAGCTTTTTGTTTGTTTGTTTGTTTGTTTGTTTGTTTCAGACTCTGTAAACAGATTTACAACCCCACAACATGAGGAATATCACACACACACTGCATTTATGTTTGGGTTTGGGACACATATGGCTTATATACATAGGCTATCTATTTATGTTAATGCTGTTATGATGGTTAAATACCATTAATGAATAAGACTATCGTCAACATGATGGGTAGTCGTCTCCTCTTAGGCTACTTGTAGACTATTATTAGGCCCAGTGGTAGTCAAATACACGAGTAGCCTACATTATACATTGGCCCTTCCACCCAATAGGTGACATTTGCTTGCTGTATCTCTTCAAAATTAAGCTTCTTTTTTCAACAGAATCTAATACTACACATATTTAACTATTCAAAATGTGTATTGGTCACTCTCAGGCAACTTAAGTTATTACCAAGTTTCCAAGCAGAAGAAGGGTGCATGTTTTCTCAGTCCATGTTACCAAAACTCATGTGCCATTTAAAAAGCAATTTTAAAAGCATGTCATTTAATTTTTTTTTGTATTCACCTCAAGAAAGTGTTTTTTTTTTTTTTTTTTAAAGAAATGGTTGGTTATGTGTTCAAATAATTTATATTTGTGACTAAAATATAATATCATAGTGACCGGCAGTACTTTGAATTGAAATGTAGTCTATCCATGGCAGACAACTCTAAACAGAAGTGGAACTCCCTTGCATAAACTGACAATTAACTTTATTTCTCAGAATCCAAGGAGAAACAATTAATATCCTTAACACAGATAAAATTATACCCTTCACGTTTTATCTTAAATGTTAATCATTAAAAGAAAAGCATAAGACAGTGTGAAAATACTTTCGAGGGGAACTACGTTATGCAAACTAGGTGGCTTCAGTGACAGCAGCATCCATAGCAACCATTATATTTAAAAATAAATAAAAAATTGTGTTATGGTGAGGTCCTTGCTAAAACCCGGCCCTACTGAACCATTGATGAAACAGATTTATATATAAAAAAAACACAGACTCAATTCAGTACAATATAACTTTATTGATCCCCACATGGCCCAGTTTAAAAGGGACCACATTGATGGTGCCAACAAACTACAACAATAAATAAAAATTGGGGTGAATGAAAACAACAAAAATATCAGTTTTCTTCTTACAAGTAAAGTGTAACCATTACAATAAATTTGGAGCAAGGTTCATCAAGTATATTTTAATGAAAAAGGTGAAAGGGACTTCATACATTTTAAAACGCGTGTATGTATGTATGTATGTACAGTATGTATTATGTGAGTGTGTGTGTATATTTGTAGGGATGGGTTGGGGGCCGTCAATGTCACGTTTTGATGTGTTCTGTTATTGTTTTGAGATCTTGGTTTCCCCTGTCTTTGTGGTTTTTGGTTTAGTCCTGTTAAGTTTTCCCGCTCCTCGTTTGTGTTCAGTCTCATCACCTGTGTTCAGTTAATTATCCAATCATTTCAAGTGTATTTAAGCCCTGTGTTTTCTCCCAGTGTTTGTCGATCGTCGTCCATGTGTGGTTGTGTGTAAATCCTGATTTCCTGGAGTTTTGTTCTTGTTTCATTTTTGGAAGTTTCATTTTGTTTATTAAACCTATTATATGGAAATTCCGTGTCCTCGTCTTCAGCACCTGCACAAACCCTGACAGAACGATCGACCCATACAAAAAAAAATGGAGAGCTGGAAGCAGGCCTTCGTAGGAACCCGGATGGCCATATTTCGTGGGACCCGTGGAGGTCGTAGTAGGGGATGTGACCGAGTTCAGGTGGTCCCGAGTCCAGTATGGCCTGAGCCCATTGCATGCACGCCAGAGCCTGACCCGTTTGCCGACCTTCCTGAGCTTCTTCCCCCAGAGCCTTCACCGCTGGTCCCGTCCAGCCCAGTCAAGCCTTCGCCGCTGGTCCCGTCCAGCCCAGTTGAGCCTTTGACCGTCACCTGCCCGCCAGAGCCTGAGCCCGTCGCCTGCCCACCAGAGCCTGAGCCTGTCGCCTGCCCGCCAGAACCTGAGCCCAGCCCCAAGCTCCCCGAAATGCTGGTTCCGTCCAGTTCCGAGTCCCCTGATGTGCTGGTCCCGTCCAGTTCCGAGTCCCCCGATGTGCTGGCCCCGTCCAGTTCCGAGTCCCATGAAGCGGCAGAGCCAGAGCCAGAGCCCGTTGACCCAGAGCCAGAGCCAGAGCCCATTGACCCAGCGCCAGAGCCAGAGCCCGTTGACCCAGCGCCAGACCCAGAGCCCGTTGATCCAGAGCCAGAGCCCGTTGACCCAGCGCCAGAGCCAGAGCCCGTTGACCCAGAGCCAGAGCCAGAGCCCGTTGACCCAGAGCCAGAGCCAGAGCCCGTTGACCCAGAGCCAGAGCCAGAGCCCGTTGACCCAGCGCCAGAGCCAGAGCCCGTTGACCCAGCGCCAGACCCAGAGCCCGTTGACCCAGACCCAGAGCCCGTTGACCCAGACCCAGAACCCGTTGACCCAGCGCCCGTTGATGTCAAGTCAGTTCCCGATCATGAGCCTGTCCTCCCCAAGAAAATTTTGGGGGGGCGCCATACGCCTTCGCCGTGGCCGGCCAAAGATCCACGGAGGCCGGCCAAAGATCCACGGAGGCCCGGAAAAATAACACCGCCATGGCCACCTGAAGGGTCTGCACCGCCATGGCCACCTGAAGGGTCTGCACCGCCATGGCCACCTGAAGGGTCTGCACCGCCATGGCCACCTGAAGGGTCTTCACCACCACGGCCACCTGAAGGGTCTTCACCGCCGTGGCCACCTGAAGAGCCAGCACCGCCCTGGACGCCCGAGGGTCCCACAGCTCCGCCTTGGACGCCCGAGGGTCACACAGCACCGCCCTGGACGCCCGAGGGTCCCACAGCTCCGTCGTGGCCACGCCCACAGCCTGCACCGTCGTGGCCACGCCCACAGCCTGCACCGTCGTGCCCACGCCCACAGCCTGCACCGCCGTGGCCACGCCCACAGCCTGCTCCGCCTTGGAGGCTTCCTGGACCTGCACCATGCCCTCGTCAGCCTCCAGGGCGCCCACCCTCCCACCCCTTTGGATGTTATACGGCGCGAGGACGCGCCTTCGGGGAGGGGGGAGGTACTGTCACGTTTTGATGTGTTCTGTTATTGTTTTGAGATCTTGGTTTCCCCTGTCTTTGTGGTTTTTGGTTTAGTCCTGTTAAGTTTTCCCGCTCCTCGTTTGTGTTCAGTCTCATCACCTGTGTTCAGTTAATTATCCAATCATTTCAAGTGTATTTAAGCCCTGTGTTTTCTCCCAGTGTTTGTCGATCGTCGTCCATGTGTGGTTGTGTGTAAATCCTGATTTCCTGGAGTTTTGTTCTTGTTTCATTTTTGGAAGTTTCATTTTGTTTATTAAACCTATTATATGGAAATTCCGTGTCCTCGTCTTCAGCACCTGCACAAACCCTGACAGTCAACACAGTAAAACAACTCAAAGTAACAAGATACATTTTGGAATGCAGTAAATAGCATAGGTTCAGGGTGTTTGCATGGTGTTTTGACACTGGCAGTGAAGGCACGTGTTCTTTTTAAAACCACATGCAGTGTGTGACCATGATTGGCACACTGTGCACTGTGACCATGAACGCCACTTCTTTCTTGCATTCTTTTTCTTGTCATCAAAATGGACGCGGCAGACACGGCACACATTGTCTCCATCTACCAAAGGAAAAACACAAATATTTTGGAAGCAGTTAGATGAAATACTCATCACCATATTCAAAGCAACATATAAAAGGCAGCTTATTCATTTGTAACTGTTGCCAAATGCGAATGTGAGTATTGCACATCAATTCATCTCAGATATTGCTGATGCTCAATCATAAGATGAAATCAGGTCAAGAAAGAAGAGTTCCTGGTTTACATTTCAGAAAGCGGCTTTAGTATAACCCTGAAATAAAGAAAAATGTACTGACAACACCTTTTGCACTCTCGAGATGTTTTTATACGTAACAGAGATTGGGAAAACGCTGTATGTATTCTGCACATTCTGCCTGGAATCTGCCCCTTGAAAGACTTAAAAGTGAATCTAGTTAAATGCTGTTATATCCTAAATGAAAGGATTGGAGGCTAATTTGTCACAGTTTGTCATTGTCTAATGTTTTTCTACCCCTTTTAAAATGTTTTAGTCTATGCTTCTGTTTCCATATCTGTTCTTATCCAGGTTGCTGCTAGTCTTGGCCAGATCTACGAGGAAGAGCTCATTTGTTATATTTTGTTATTTTGTAACTTGTTAAGGCAATATATATGGTATAACAGTCACTTCCTGTTATATAAAAATAACCACAATGTGGAAAGATACCTTTATCTGCAGTCATCACGATGGCTACAGTGGCTGTTTCTGAGGACTCTTCCATCTGCTGTGCACCTAAAGTACATAAAACAAAACACAATAATAGTTTCTAAATACGAATTTTTAATCTTAATTACAAATTCCTAATTCAAATTGTTAGCATTTATACCAGCGGTGGGGAACGTTGATCCTGGAGCGCCATTGTCCTGCAGAGTTTACCTCCAACCCTGAAAAAAAAACTCACCTGCCTGTAACTTTAGCAATCCTGAAGACCTTGATTCGCTTCAGGTGTGTTTAAAGGGTTGGAGCTAAACTCTGCAGGACAATGGCCCTCCAGGATCAACGTTCCCCACCCCTGATTTATACTGTCAATAGTTAATTAGTAAATCATTGATTAAAAAAAAAGACAGTTCCATTATTTGCATCTAAATCTCAACAGCCAATTCAAAATGTAAAATGTTCAGAATACCAACCTTATATATAAAGGCTGTTTAATGTCACCTGGATAAATATTGTATCCATAAATTGTAATTTTCAAGTGAGCTTTTCTCTTTGTGTCAAATGTCAATGGATGACTTCTCATAACAGTAGTTTTAATTAAGCTTGAACTTAAGCAATACCAAAAACTGATTTGTAACATTTGGTAAAATGTATTATGATTACAAGAAATACCATTTTCACACATGGCCTCTAAAGTTTCCTCCACCGACATCGTCTGGATGCCATCCGCTGTGTCTGTTGATTGGAAAAGATTAAACCATCACACAAAGGTGAAAATTTCATCTTTTGATTAATTGCATTATTTCAATAATGTATACAGTAGTCAAATGTGCTCTGTAATGACCACAGTTACATATCTAGTTAACTATGCTTCTTAAGTTTAATGTAATATATTTATTTAAAGATAAAATAAAAACAACTCAGCGTACCTTCTGGATCCATGTGCTCTGACATGCCCTCTCCCAAGTCAGTGGGGTTGGATTGTGCTGCATCTGATTGATATTTTTAGAAAAAGAAAGAAAGAAAGAAAGAAAAAACCCTTATGTAGCATGAGCTTAACAAATAATTGGCCTTCCTGCAATAGTACTGGACAAAAATAATGAATCACACAGCAGTGATTATATCAATGAATGAATGTAATTCGAAGGAATTATATACATAGAATTTAATTAGTGAATAGTTTGATGAGCATGAAAAAGATGAAAACCATTGCCCAGGGCCACAGTCACGAGTCATATTTAACTAAACATCTATAGGATATTCAGGATAATGACGAAACTGAGAAATAGTGTAACATCCCTTGCAAACTGTCAAAGACACATACAGAAACTATAACCTGAATTTGTTTCAATTACATTTTATTTATATAGCGCCAATTCATAACAAAAGTTCTCTCACAGCACTTTACAAACAGAGTAGGTCTAGACCATACTCTTTAATATTGTTAACAAATACCCAACAATTCCCACCATGAACAAGCACTACTGTAGACGGAGGTAGGGAAAAACTTCTATATAAAGGGGTCAATATGATGGTTCCAAAATAATATTATTTTGTGTATTTGGTTTAATGCAATGCATTTATGCGGTTTTAGGTTAAAAAAAGCCATTATTTTACACATACTGTACATTATTGTTGCTCCTCTATGACACTCATTTCTGAAACATGTCAAATTTGTATAAAGCTCATTGTTCTAAAAAGCGCGGTGTGCTCTGATTGGCCAGAAATCCAGTGCATTGTGATTGGCCCAAATACCTTAAACGCCCGATGGAAATATCACGCTTCTTACCATATCTGGAACATCAGCTCCCAAAGCAAAGCAATATTGACAGATGATAATGTCAGTCCTACCTTATCCATTAGAGCCGGAATCTGATCCGGATGATGCAGATGACTAGGCTAATCGATCAACGTTGCCAGTGCGACTGGACCAGAATGTATCAGATTGGTAAGTATCAGTATTGCATTTGTTATCGTTGAAACGACAAAGACGTAGTCTGAGCTCTCCCAGGTGCTAGAAACAGTCCTCCGAAAAATGCGCAGCACACAGTCGAATATTTGGGTTGTAATGTTCTAGAACAGTGTTGTAAATAAAGCTTAGCCACTGTTTTCTAATTGTGTCCTCTTTTGGAAAGCCAAACAAAGTAGTTGGGCTTTCGCAACGAAAAACACAGTGTCTCCACGACATGCCGGCGCGGATAAAAGTTATGCCTTCTTTGCGTATACATTTGGGCGGTGTTATAGAACTCTGCCCTCACATACTGACGCAGAGATGTGGGGGTGTGCTTGACGTAGAGTGTTTTAGGAAGGTGTGGCTGAGCCTTCACTTTTACAAAGAATATCTCTTTAGGTTTGAGACTTTGATCTTTGTAATGCTGCAGATCTTATACATGCACAAACAGCTACATAACACACTAAAGAGAAAGAAAAAGAACAAATCGCATCAAATGAACCCTTTAAGAGGCAGATACGTCAGAACCATGGCTCAGGGTGGGCGGCCATCTGCCTTGACCGGTTGCGGTGAAGGGACAGAGAGAGATACAATGCCCCAAAACTATACAAAGACTTACATGTAGGCCTATATTATTCTTTAGTTAACTTATTTTCCCCACTTTGCATAGAGGCAAATGGTCTGCTAAAACACAAGTGGAGAAAGACACTGGTAATGGTAATGTCACTTACTTATTTCAAATGAAATTTCCTCTGCAGCTTTCAAAATTTCGACCAATTGGTTCCTTCCATAAAAGGAAGGCTTCCTGAGGGTAAGGCTTGTGGGCAGTCCAGCTACATTAATGGGCATGCCCTGATTTACCAGGGACTGGTAGGGGAGCCTCCCAGTACCTCCGGCCTCCTCTGAAATACACGGGCACACACATGCATGCACACGTTACACAATGTTACACAGTTCGACAATTGTGACTCTCTCCTCTAGTTGATAGCCAGTGTACAAGCTGCAAACAGACATTTTGGTAAGGTGTCAATCTAATGGTTAATGGGCACATTAGATCATTTATTAATTTGATAATAATGCCATGGATTCATGAAGGTATTACAAGTATTTGAACCTATGCTTACTATATTTTTGGTTGAATAGATCTTGCACTTTTCCTACTAGAACACTGACATGTTCTCTGGTACTGGGTGTTGCGGGTGAGGAGCTGGCTACAGATGTAACAACAAACAACAATCACTTCATAAAACTGTATTATGTATATTTGCACTATTACAGGTCTGAGTCAATTTATGTGGATTTTTATATAACCAATACCTTCGAAATGCAGTGCAAAGTTGTTCACTGTCTCCGTTGAATCAAGGAAATCAGTGGCTCCTTTGCTGCTCAGTTCAAACACCTTTAATGTGGACTTTTGGCGGTCAAATTATAAAATGGCTGTTTCCACACCCAAATTCTCAAGCTTGGACACCTGTACAATATTTAGAAGAAGACAACCACAAAAATAGTAAATAATTGATTATACACAAAAGCTACTTTTAAAAATTCAACACACACTGAAGAAACAACTCATAACAGGGCTTGGCAATATATGAAAACAGTGTTGTCACACGTGGCAAATAAGTGGTCAAGGACCACCCAGGGTTACATTAACTATAAATTAGTTGTTTACATAGAGTCCAAATGCAATAATTTTGACTCATAGTCATTTGTGACTACTAATGCTTCAATTGACCACCTTGATGTGAGACTAGCCCAACCAGTAGGAATTTAGTTTGAGAGGGTGGTATAAGCCTTTGACAATTTCTTCAAAGTGAGAATATTTGATGTTATAGCCATGTAAACAACAATCAGCTGGAATATTTATTTGGGATGAATTCATTTGAAATGATGAAAAAAAATCTACAGATCAACAATCCAGTTGTCTGTCACAGTGTTCTGCTCATATCACAATTGCTGTCGATCATCCTTCCATCTAATACTATAATAATACCACAAATGCCTAGCAAATTAAGCCATTTTCCAAACCTCTAACTTCAGCTTCTTAAGGTGCATTTTAATTCGGGCATCCCTCATCTCAGGGCTAAGGTCCTGTGTCTGGCCATGTGCCCTCAGTGCTGCTGCCTCTTGAAAGTATTTTTGCTTTTCATCTTCACTCAATGAGGCCCACCTGCCCTTAATGTCATTCATTGTGCCTGAGGAAAAAATAGATGCAGAGAAAACTTAACACTTAAGATTCAGCATATCTTTTTTAAAGTAAATTCATACAACAACAATCTGTCCAACACACTGGTTTACTTGGGTTGTGAAACCCATTTCTCTGTAACAACTCTGTAAAAACAAGATAACATGTAAAGTAGGTGACCTGATGATTCTTTTCAATACACACAGCAGTCTTACGTTGATAAATGCAACTTGCATGAGTGAAGTACTTGCCAAATACTTCAAATCTTGAAAATCTGTTTCATGACCCTTGTAAACCCCTGATGTCAACAGGGCCACTATGTACAAAAACAAACCATTTAGTATAACAATTAAAAGCAGCTGTTCAATTTTGTCTCTCACCTTTGTTTTTAAATATGTCCCTACAAAAAAGATTGTAAGGCGACTGTTCTCTGATGTGAACTTTGGCCTTTGATTGCCGGGGTGGAGACGAAGCTTTGGTAATTTCTGATCTTTTGTAATTGCCGATTCAGTTCTGGAAAACAAAAACAAAAAATAACGAAAGAGTATTACACCAATTAAACTGAATGTTAACAAAACACTTCATTTATACAAGCAGTGCAGCAGAATGGTATATTTATTTGACATGTTGTTTGTTAGTGTGGCACTAAAGTAAAACTTACTTCTATGACACTAGTGTCCAAACCAGTAGCAGATGCAGCTCTTGGAAATAATTCTGACCCAACTCGTGCCATTCCATCCTTAAAAAATGATTTCAGGGTTTCCTTTTGATTCCCATTAATGGGAGTGTTCTCTTGTTGAATAAAAACAAAGAGGGAAAAAGCTAGTCAGTAATAAATCAGTAATAAAAAAAGACAGTGTTGCAGATCATACCATCGTTCTCAGACACACTTGCCTAATGCTTCTAGATTAGCAACTGCAAGGCTTACCTCTCTGGGCCATCTTCAACCTAAAACATAAACAGAAAAATTTGCACAAGACAGATTTGTGAACGGGCCCTTCTCTCTAAAAAGGCCAAAACCAAATTTTGGATTGTTCAACAAAGACATAGAGCATGGAAGTAATAAAACAAACTTACCACAGTCCTTGCAATCCACTGGAAATTGATGCTGTAAAGGGAGACAAAAAAGTTAGGTAAAAAGATATTAATGTTACAGAGGCAGACAGAGAGATAGATAAATAGACTTTTTTTTTTTTCAAGTTCAATGTCAAAGAAAGCAATAAATGTGACACACACAGACACCACAGTCTATATTTACTTTTAATAGATTGCCAGTTTTCGTCTTTTGCATGAATGTAAAATGTAAGCTTCCTCGTGTGGGATCAGGATCAAATCCATCCAAGCTCTTTTCAAACCCAAAAAACTTTATTTTACATTCTAGTCAAGATCCCAAGGTTCCCAAACAGCCATAAAATACGTCATGGGTTTGAATTTCACTAGGAATAAGTCAATAGGAGTAAGGTTAGGCCTATGCTGGGCGTTAACGAGCATACAATATTATGCAATAGGCTAAATTTGCCTGTAATTTTTACAGGCTAACTTTGCGTTTAACTAGAAACTAAATTTCCCCATTAGCGTCATGCGTAAAAACATTCTTATTAGCAACGTTAATGCTCACATAAAGCAAGTAAGTTCCCGTAATGATAGGCTAATAACGTAACGTTAACGTAATAGGGCCTAAAGTTAGCCTATATAACGTTTACAAAAAACTCGCAATACGCTTTTCTCATGTCAACAATCATGTCACGGCACGCAACATTAAAACACATTTTATGTATTGTTTTCGATTATTGACTAATTAATTACAGTATAAATGATCGGTTTTATCATTTAAATGTTCTTACCTGAAAATATCAAGCGCTAAATATCGCAATAGTTTATCTCATGTCAACACTCATGTCACGCAACATTAAAACACATTTGATGTATTGTTTCCCATTATTGACTAATTAATTACAGTATAAATGATCGGTTTTATCATTTAAATGTTCTTACCTGAAAATATCAAGCGCTAAATATTGCAACGTTGCTCCGTCATTCATAGAGTTCCGATTACCGGCGAGCTGGATTCCTTTGGGATTGGAGCTGGAGTCTTCTCATGTATTTGTCGGTGATTAACCATGTGGATGGATGATAACAGCCTTCTGAGCCTACCAGTAGGCGCAGTAGGCCCCTACTGGCCCATATGAATGGGCTGATAACCACTGATAACGCCCATTCAATCGAGTGATAACATTCGAAGCGGGTGAGTTAATGCACTGTGAACTAACATGTTAACAATACAACTAGTGAAACCTTATGGTAAAGTGTTTCTTTGTATTGCAAGTAAAAATGTACTTTTCTAGGATTTTATGGTTTGTGACAACAGTGAATCTGCAATCTGAAATGTTTATCTTACAATAATATCCCCAGATCCTAAAAATGCTGTTATTCGTGGTCGTCTTGACTCTCACACTCCAGCCGGCTCTTGGTCAGCGCTGTGTTAAAGTGGAGAAACAAGCTCCATATAACACCTTCCTTAAACATCACCTTAACAACAACAGCCCAAAGAGTGAGGAAATCGGTGAATGGCAGAAGTTCATTGCCAACATAAAGACCTGGGACAGGCCGATTCAGAGCTTCTTTCCCGAAGAAGAACATGCTAATGTGAACGGTATATGTTGAACAGGGGTAAGATATATACTCCGAACCCAAAGAAAGGTGGGAAAGATAACCTTTGCATCAGCAACGAGCCTCTCGCCTTCATCACTGTTAAAGTCGACAAGTAGACCAAGAAGGTCACGGAGGTCAAGCCTGAAAAAAAAACATGTCATTCTTGCCTGTGAGAAAATCTAAGACTTGAACAAATGTCTACCCGTTCATTTCGAGCCAAATGAAAATGCTGCACCAGATGATAAGCAACCAGCCTGCAGTTAAGCATCTGTAAATCACAAGCTTTATTTCTGATGAGTGTTTAAAGTCTAGAGTTATGACTGACAGAAATGAGATGATGGATGATACTTTTAAGATTTGCTTCTTTCATTTTTATCAAAACAATTTTGAAAAGGAATTAATGTGAGGATTTCTTCATTCTGCTCACACACAGCTTTCTATTTGCCTTTTGCTTTATTAATTATCATTAAATAAAGAGCATTAAAAAAAAAATCTGGATTTTTACCAGACCACACACACACACACACACACACACACACACACACACACACACACACACACACACACACACACACACACACACACACACAGTTTGTTCTTGCATGATACAGGAAAACTACATTTTGAATAATAACAATATTTATTAAGAAGTGAATCACTTCCAGGGTTATTATTGTTAGCTAAAGATATTAAAAAAAGATATAAATATTAGATGGAAAAAATATGTTGCCTTGGCAATGAACAGAAATAAGTTTACTTTTAAAACATCAAAATGTACAGTATATATATATATATATATATATAATATATATATATATATATATATATATATATATATATATATATATATATATATATATATATATATATATATATATATATATATATATTATTATATATATTGTAAGGGGTTTACAGTCAAAGACCCAGAACCAGATATGAAGAATGAAGACCCGGAGTCAGAATTATAAAAAATTAAACAAAAGTTTTACTAAAGATAGTTTGCAGTTTCCTCAGCAGAAGTCAGCTTCAATACTCACACAGTAGTTCGTAGGCCGCCCCGCTTACAGTTACAAAGATCACAGCAGTTATACCATTTTCAAGGTCTAAGCTACGTCATTGCTTACAGGTTGAATGGTTCTCATTGGCTTAGAAATAGATAAACTCAGTAATTTTCCACACATATACAGATAGACGGAAGCATATCTCCATCGATTATGCAGATGACACATTCGGACACTGAAGTTAGGCACGTCATGACCTTCCAGGTCGCAGATTTGGGTTTGATGAGCGCCAGCATGTCTCGAACAACAATTCACTCAATCTCCAATAATGCCAGTGGTTCTGTAACCAAGAAGACTAACACACACACCGACACACAGCTTTTCCAAGGTTGGATTTAGCCAGGCTCAAACTATAAACATGAGAGTCATCTCAAAACATCAAGATAATGCGTTCTTTCTCTTAACTTTAGTCTAACTGGAAAGTAAGGCTTTAACAAAGAAATGGTCCATTAAAATATTGGCTTCAATGACCCCTGTATGTTTTAACACGTTGAAGACCATTCTCAAACACAAAACAAGTCCCTATTTCATTTCTGGAAGCTGGAATAAATAAGCAAGCCCTGTTACTGCATTCAGATATCAAATACATACATTAAATAATACATGAAAAGAATATTTCAGTGATTATACTGGTAACTTCTATAACAAAGTGAAATCTCAGAAGCCTAGACAAATCATTCAACTCATTTAATATTTAGAAAGAAAAATATTGATTAATAATTTGATTATAAATACTCATCATTACATATACATTGAAGCAGCAGTGGATTTCAATCCACCCCCATCAGTCCCCCGTTTTAGACCAATGTGGGGTCCAATACCACCACATCTGGTCTATCAATAAAGGCTGCTTCAAAATGTTAAGTTTCTGACCCATGCTGCTCTGTCAGGTTAAATTTTTTTTATTTTTTATAAAACAGACAATATCTTTTTCCTTCAAGGACTTAACATGACCAAAATATCCCTCTAATTATCCCTCATATCCAAGATAGTATATTATTCTCCAGAACCTTTGGACATAGCTGTCTTTACATTTTACTAATTTGGTATTATCATCAACAACACTGATTACAGAACAAGTGCATATCTAACATCCAAAAAGCCGGGCTGAATAAGAAGACACTGCTCCTGTACTCTCGACCTTGATCGAACCCTCAGTCACTCCTCAGATATTAAATACAGACATTGTCTACAATCATAAATACATGAATATATGAACCAGTTTTTATAAAACTATAATTTTCAAATCCTTTTATTATAAACAAAGTTGGATGGTTAATCCATTATTTTCACTAACCCTTTTATAGACCCGTTAGGTTCAAAACACAATGGTTGTCAAATAAAATAAAATAAATAAACAACAAAGAATAAAATATTAATAATTAAGAGCACTTTAAGTCTTTACTGAAATTATTCTTAAGTTGACGGTCACATAGCATGTACCATTTTAATTGTATAACATCTTATACCCTTTTTTGATTGTTTCAAAAATAGAAATAAAATAAAACAAATTCACATCATCATTTCAATCATTATTTCACCACTAAAATATAGTATTGTTCCCCCATTCTGCTTAATAAGCTTTTGTTAATCCCTGTTAATCATATAATGGCTCATTTTTATTCTGAAACTCACTTTTCATACCATTTAAACTTAATTTGACTTCCATAATTTCTATCAGAAATTTTATTTTCATAACATACATTTTTCTATATTTCTTCCATCTTTCCCATGAGTCTCTCACCCATGTCTTAAACTAAAAGTTAAACAACACTTAAAGTTCCCTCATTAGGGAAGTCCTGGTATTTTAATAATTCTTCAATACCCTTGTTTTCTTATCATTAATTGTAACTTTATTTTTCATTATAACTACTTCTCACAGTATTTCTCTATCAAAGGGTTAGTCTAAAGATGCAAAAAATATTATCAGTATTGTCTCAGTCCCACTTATCTTTATACAGTTGTGCAGAAACCAAAATATTATGTCATTTAACCTTTATTAACTAAATTGAAGTTTTCTTGGACATCTAATGTCATACATCCATTTAATGGATTGAGAAATTAAATTTTTTTAGCAGTCATATTCACTCTTCCTTTGTTCGCCCACCGGCCTTTCGTAAAAATGAGGGAGCTCACTCTGGATAATTTGGATAGTGACTTAGCCAATGTGTCACTTTGTCTCTCTGCCGTCAAATCTATTATTTTTACATTTTCCATTATGATCCCACCTAGTTGTCTATTTAAATTTAGACCCTCAGTTGAATTTAGACAAGAGTTTTTACCCCATAATGGACGGCAATCTTCAACTTCACAATTCCAATTTAAATACTAATCCAGAGAGTAATTCAAATCAACATCATACATGACAAAAAAGTCATAATTACCAATAGCAGACAGAGCTGGAAAACCAATCCAATTAAAGCTCGTCCCATGTTCTGCATTGTCTTTTCATCAGATTGACTCAGAATTATCAGCTTCTTTAAAGTTTGTCGTTTCACTTAACCCATCTGTAATGATAAAACACTCATTCCAGAGGTTAATGACACAATATCACAAAATAATAGTATTAACACATACACGACATAAAGTGCAGTCACCATCACACACACTCATACTGGACACGCATGTTAACTGCTCATTTTCAATGTTCACTTTTTAATATTAACTCTTTCTTTTATATATTATTGCTAAAAGATTTAAATTTTAAATAAGATTTTAAACTTCACATTTTTATGTAGCTTTTACCTAATTTTAAGTGGTCTCTTAACCAGTTGCAAAGCATGTTTGTTCATTATTCATTAGTTTTTTATACAAGTCAGCTGGGTTGTTTTGGTTCCTTATCATTATTTTGCTTCAGCTTGCTCTAGCAGGCCGACAACAGAAAGACAGACACAGTAACCATCCCTTCCTCCACTCAAGAAGTCTCTCTCTCTTATTAACAAATAATAATTACATTAAATTAATCACCTTTTACCATTACATTTTCTTATCCAGACTTTTCTTAAATCAAAGCTGTCTTCATCTAGCCACCACCATGTCAAACGACCTTCAGGAGTTAAAACATATTAGTTCAAAATCAACATTTCTATACATTTTCTTTTTCTTGCCCATGAGGCAGCCAATACATAAAAAGTTTTGCTACTAGTGTCTCCACAACAAACAATGGCAATCCCCTCGGTCTCAGCTGGCTCTCGAAAGCCCATTTCCCCTTTAGCTCTTTATCTATAATTTTCTTCTCCTCAGGGTGTTGTCCCCCTGGCACATCTGCAGACACAAGCCATGCACTTAATGCGGTTTCTTCTGGCAAGTGGTATAGAGGAACTCACATTCTCTTGGGTCAGACTGCCGCAACTCGTCACAGCGCATCTCACCTCTCAATGCTCTGCTGACCCTGGTGGCCTCCAGTAGTCAGCGCTCAACTCTCATACCTTTCTCGCACATAACACACCCCCATCCTGAGGTGCCCAATGTCCGTGACCCCCTGCGTAAGGCTGTCCCCTGGCCAGGAAGATCATCCTGTCATTGAGTAGCCACGTACACACTGGTAGCCGCTTTTTTTTTTTTTTTTTTTTTTTTTTCATCACACAATCAGATTTCTTCAACAGAACTCAGCTGTTTTCTGGAGCTTTAGGAAAGGCACGTTCAAGAGTCACCAGAGCCATCATGATTGCCTAATAGTGTTCACACAGGGAGACAGGTTAATAACAGCACTATTTAATCACTTAAATCCATTAACCATCTTAAAATCATCAACCTAGCTACTTAGATTATCCTCAGTGAATTTAGTTCACAACCATACATTCAGTGTACTGTTACTATACATCTGTAGCCGTAGCCATCGGGCCTGTTTCAATGGTGGAGACTTAAGATAAGACAAAGAAGTTACTGGTCCTAAAATAAAATAATCAAAAATGTTATATCTATCATTTAAGGTCTGCATTATTATTTTAAAGACTTCTTTAAAGTCATTCAGTTTTACATTTAAAACATTCACAAATACAAATTGCCCTCTTAATGGCAATGATTTGTTTTACATCTCTGTGTCTGATTTTTCAACTGCAACACTGTGCTTTACTATAAATAGCTTATTATTACTTATGACACAGGCTCAGATAACAGCCTTTTAGCTGACAGTAACTGAGAGAGACTCTGAGGCATTCAGGGCTGGTAGACTGTACACTCATATACTTCTAACATCAAACTTGTATCTACCATCTTTTTAACTCTATCCCAGCTTAAGGCATCTTTGCCAGAAATTGCATGTGTTTCCAAATAAACATAATTTTATAGTTGTCTTTTACCCATATCTCGGGGAATTTAGACATTACAAATTTCCACTCAGATTGAGTCTCTGTCTCTGGCCGTTTACAGCCTCAGCAGACATCAGATTCAGATAACCGAGCTGTTTCATTACAGCCAATAACAAACTTATCTTTTGAAAGCAAAAAATCAGCTTCTAGTTCTCTCATGGTCAACACTTTTCAAGCTGTTTGTTTAATCAGATGCTTTTCTACACATTTTACATTTAGCAACTGTTAATTCAGTAGCCTATTACTGCTTCTACTTATTTGATCTTAAATAAAAATAATTATTCTAGTTTTCAATAACGTTTCACATTTCATCTCATTTTAGTTGTCAAGTTCTCAATTACCATAGCTTAATATCTGACTTCAAAGTTTTTCTAGGAGTTTATCAATCTCTAATTAGGATTCACACTAACTTTGACGAGGCTAGTACTCTCTGCTTGTGATACTTTTGCAGTTATTTGTAAATCATCCGTGAGATTAGTCTCTCTATATAATCTAAACCCTTTTTAAAATGTTTAATTAAAACACAATCATCTTTTTAGTTAGGTTTATACATTTTGCAACTCACATTTGTTGGAGTCATTAATTTTCATGGGTCATTGATTTTACATCAAACTGTATTCATCAATTCACTTATAATAATTACTATTATAGATCTTTTCTTCAAAAGGACTCACTTTAAGACTTCAATCTTTTGACCTTGCTTTTATCTCTTATTCTCTCTCAGACGAAAATGTTAATATCGTCTTCACTTAAACAGTGATCTACTTTCAAACCTGCATTATTACCAGAAATGTGTCACTGTCACATTTTCAAACACCTTCTCAGTGGGCATTTACATGTTAAATGGTCCTGCTGACCATAATTAAAACACTCTCTGTCTGCTCTAACTTACTGCACACCCTTGAAGCAGTGTGTCCCATTTAGGAATGCAAACAGAGCCACTGATAAGCAGTGCTCCATATTCTTTTACAGTCCACCAGTGGCAGATACAACAATAGACGAATCATAATCTTCATCATTATTATTGGCACAACATTAATTTTCATAAGCTGCATCGAAATGCTCAAAATATTCGAAGTTGTTTTCTCAAAGTTTCTGTTTAACTTTAGTCACTTGTCCAGGGAAATTATCCCTGACCCAGAATTTCTTTCACTTGCTTTTATAATCATCGTAAGCAATACGAGGCTAAACATTTAAAATTTTCAGTTTCTTTGTTTGTTTGTAGCCAGTCAAGTTGTTGTTTAAATTTCCAATCAGAATCAAAACCCTGACTACCATTTAACTTCATAATTTCTGCAAATTTCTTTGAATAGACGGCTTCAGAGCACAGCTGCTTACAGCGTTTGCTTTGCTGTCTCACTATTTGTTTCAGGACTTTTCAGGTTACTGATCATGTTAGGCTATTACATTTTTCTGCCATATCTTAATCATGGTTCATACTCACCTGAAGTTATTGCAGAAATGGAGGCGGCGATCTTTGAACAACACAGCTTGGCTTCGGCGTGATAAAACTGCAAAGTAATACTCCAAAATCACAGTTACATATACTGGTCCACGCCAATTTGGGTCACAACTTTTTTAATTTTTCTCTCGGAATCATTCCTGATGCATCCCTGGCAAACAACCCTATTATTGTTAGTATCCCTAACTGCCTGATTCACTTCACTAAGTTCGGGGATCCCCTATCTGAGATGGAAGAGATAGAGCAGGTTTACGGTGCCACTGGACCTCCAGCCCAGGGACGTACTCTGCTGGGGTGGTGCTACACCAGTAATGCCCAGCGGGGCCCCCACAGAGCACGCTTCGCTTGCACTGTCTGCTGCCATTACCCTTAACGACGCTCTCAGCGACTTATACTTATACTGTCAGCAGTATAATTAACTTACTCCTTCACTCGCCTCATCGGAGTGAAGGCTCTCCCGCTCTCCTTCAAAATCTCTTCCAGTCAGACAGCCCTAACAAATAATAAAAAGCTTACTACCTTGTTTGTTGATTTGCCAGGGGTGTCACCGAGAATAATTGCCTGCGCATCCTCCACCATAACTGTAAGGGGTTTACAGTCAAAGACCCAGAACCAGATATGAAGAATGAAGACCCGGAGTCAGAATTATAAAAAATTAAAGAAAAGTTTTACTGAAGATAGTTTGCAGTTTCATCAGCAGAAGTCAGCTTCAATACTCACACAGGAGTTCGTAGGCCGCCCCGCTTACAGTTACAAAGATCACAGCAGTTATACCATTTTCAAGGTCTAAGCTACGTCATTGCTTACAGGTTGAATGGTTCTCATTGGCTTAGAAATAGATAAACTCAGTAATTTTCCACACATATACAGATAGACGGAAGCATATCTCCATCGATTATGCAGATGACACATTCGGACACTGAAGTTAGGCACGTCATGACCTTCCAGGTCGCAGATTTGGGTTTGATGAGATCCAGCATGTCTCGAACAACAATTCACTCAATCTCCAATAATGCCAGTGGTTCTGTAACCAAGAAGACTAACACACACACCGACACACAGCTTTTCCAAGGTTGGATTTAGCCAGGCTCAAACTATAAACATGAGAGTCATCTCAAAACATCAAGATAATGCGTTCTTTCTCTTAACTTTAGTCTAACTGGAAAGTAAGGCTTTAACAAAGAAATGGTCCATTAAAATATTGGCTTCAATGACCCCTGTATGTTTTAACACGTTGAAGACCATTCTCAAACACAAAACAAGTCCCTATTTCATTTCTGGAAGCTGGAATAAATAAGCAAGCACTTTTACTGCATTCAGATATCAAATACATACATTAAATAATACATGAAAAGAATATTTCAGTGATTATACTGGTAACTTCTATAACAAAGTGAAATCTCAGAAGCCTAGAGAAATCATTCAACTCATTTAATATTTAGAAAGAAAAATATTGATTAATAATTTGATTATAAATACTCATCATTACATATACATTGAAGCAGCAGTGGATTTCAATCCACCCCCATCATATATATATATATATATATATATATATATATATATATATATATATATATATATATATATATATATATATATATATATATATATATATAAAATACCCCACAGATATTTTCATATTAAAGTTGGCACCGTTTGTGCCTGGGGACTCAAACAGAAGTGACAATATGTAGAAGCAACAGGGCATCTCTGAATGGTTAGTTGATGAATTTATGTTGCTGATGTGGAGTTAACTCTCTTCAATTAGGATATTCTGTCATAATAATCTATAAATCGCTTGTATAGGAACTGGTGTGAGATACACACAGTGTAAATTTTTCTATTCCAGATGAAAAGATGGATGCTAAAGTTTGAGCTGACTCACAAATGTACTCTTATACAACAACTCTTCCTGTCCTCAACACTGCTTGTGTGTTCCCGGGGGCGGGGCTTATGGGGTTTATGTACATTTAGGGTTGCTGATATTGTCACGGGGTGACCAGGGCCGGAACCTTTTTGCATGGGAGTTGTTGTCATGGGGGACACTTCCGGTGCAACACCGGGCCGGTTCCGGTGTCTCACGAACGGTGCGAAAATGCAGCGAGAGCTGATCAGACGAAATCATCGGCACGTGTGAGGAGAAAATCCTAAACGGTGATTGGGGCGGAGAAGCATAAAAGAGGCGGACATGGGAAGTAGAGGCGGCGAGGGTAGGAGGGAAGGAACAGCGGGAGACGCAGAACAGATGGAGGAGTAGGACTGAGGACTGAGGAAGCAGGATTCTCACAGCTAAGTGGCTAACTTCCTTTGGGCTGAATATCACGTGAAGAACGATCATATCTCTATATTGCCTAAGGGGAGATTATGGGCAAATGATTCTGTTCTAAGCCAGTGTATGAAGATTCCATTGATCAAGGGTCCCTTTGAGCCCGAACACTGCCTTATCCAGTGCAAGGTTTGGAATGATTTGCGGTGCTGATTTGATGTTTTCACGTGTGGAGTGAGTGTTTTGTAGTGTACACACGAGTGTGGGACTCCCGCGGACTGTTCGGGTGATCGAGTGAATAAATACCCTTGATGTGACTGCGCCAGCTCCTGGAATCCAGTCCTGTGAGTTCAAAATACAGAGTTAATGTGGACATCTTTGTCTGTTCCCTCGTCTGTGCTGAAGCACATCAGAGCTGCTGAACTGAGTATATTTTCTGTGGAATTGAGCCCATCTTCTGCCGTAACCCAGTACTGTGAGTACAAAATACAGAGTTAATGTTGACATCTTCATCTGTTCTCTCGTCTGTGTTGAAGCACATCAGAGCAGCTGAATTGACCCTTCGCGTGGAGCTTGATTGACAGGTGTTCTGACCAAACATACTTCGCCATCCGCCATTTTGTCGGATCAAGCTTAGTAGATTAACATGGGAGGATTTGAACTTGAAAAACTGAATATACTGGCGCCTTTCCGCGGTTAAAACAACATTCCTTCTTATGTTAATTAATGTTTATTTGATGCTATAAATGAACTAGAAGGAAGAGATGATCGGATCACGAGCAGCTTTAACTAATGCTCTACAGCAACCTGTCACGGCACATTAAAGAGCCACAAAACGGTATTTATTGTTTAAATTTCTTTCAAAAAATGACCATATTTGAAAGGTGAGACTTTGTTTAACATGCTTAATATCAAAAGTAACCGAAAAGTAACCTGGTCTGTCCTGTCTGTCCGCGTGTTGTCAGTCTCCTCTCTGCTCCGCGATGTATTTTTCACTGTGTGAGAACATGGTGAGAGCGTGAGAGCGGCATAGCTTGTCGGAACATAGCGACAGTAACTAAGGAGGGCGGGTCTTTGCGAAGGGTCAATTGTGTATATCTCCTATTGAACTGAGCCATCTCCTGCCGTAACCCAGTCCCGTGAGTACAAAATACGGAGTGAACGTTGACCCCTCCGTCTGTGCTGAAGCACATCAGAGCTGCTGAACTGAGTATATCTTCTATGGAATTGAGTCCCTCGTCTGCCGTGATCCAGTCCTGTGAGTACAAAATGCAGAGTGAACGTCGACACCTCCGTCTGTGCTGAAGCACATCAGAGCTGCTTAACTGAGTCCACTTTCTGCCGTAATCCAGCCCTGTGAGTACAAAATACAGAGTGAACGTTGACACCTCCGTCTGTGCTGAAGCACATCAGAGCTGCTGAACTGAGTATATCTTCTGTGGAATTGAGTCCCTCGTCTGCTGTGATCCAGTCCTGTGAGTACAAAATACAGAGTGAACGTTGCCACCTCCGTCTGTGCTGAAGCACATCAGAGCTGCTGAACTGAGTCCACCTTCTGCCGTAAGCCAGCCCTGTGAGTACAAAATACAGAGTGAACGTTGACACCTCCGTCTGTGCTGAAGCACATCAGAGCTGCTGAACTGAGTATATCTTCTGTGGAATTGAGTCCCTCGTCTGCTGTGATCCAGTCCTGTGAGTACAAAATACAGAGTGAACGTCGACACCTCCGTCTGTGCTGAAGCACATCAGAGCTGCTTAACTGAGTCCACTTTCTGCCGTAATCCAGTCCTGTGAGTACAAAATACAGAGTGAACGTTGACACCTCCGTCTGTGCTGAAGCACATCAGAGCCGTTGAACTGAGTCCACTTTCTGCCGTAATCCAGCCCTGGGAGTACAAAATACAGAGTGAACGTTGACACCTCCGTCTGTGCTGAAGCACATCAGAGCTGCTGAACTGAGTATATCTTCTGTGGAATTGAGTCCCTCGTCTGCTGTGATCCAGTCCTGTGAGTACAAAATACAGAGTGAACGTCGACACCTCCGTCTGTGCTGAAGCACATCAGAGCTGCTTAACTGAGTCCACTTTCTGCCGTAATCCAGCCCTGGGAGTACAAAATACAGAGTGAACGTTGACACCTCCGTCTGTGCTGAAGCACATCAGAGCTGCTGAACTGAGTATATCTTCTGTGGAATTGAGTCCCTCGTCTGCTGTGATCCAGTCCTGTGAGTACAAAATACAGAGTGAACGTTGACACCTCCGTCTGTGCTGAAGCACATCAGAGCTGCTGAACTGAGTATATCTTCTGTGGAATTGAGTCCCTCGTCTGCTGTGATCCAGTCCTGTGAGTACAAAATACAGAGTGAACGTTGACACCATGTCTGTGCTGAAGCACATCAGAGCTGCTGAACTGAGTATATCTTCTGTGGAATTGAGTCCCTCGTCTGCTGTGATCCAGTCCTGTGAGTACAAAATACAGAGTGAACGTTGACACCTCCGTCTGTGCTGAAGCACATCAGAGCTGCTGAACTGAGTCACCTTCTGCCGTAATCCAGTCCTGTGAGCACAAAGTACAGAGTGAACGTTGCCACCTCCGTCTGTGCTGAAGCACATCAGAGCTGCTGAACTGAGTCCACCTTCTGCCGTAAGCCAGCCCTGTGAGTACAAAATACAGAGTGAACGTTGACACCTCCGTCTGTGCTGACGCACATCAGAGCTGCTGAACTGAGTCCACCTTCTGCCGTAATCCAGACCTGTGAGCACAAAGTACAGAGTGAACGTTGCCACCTCCGTCTGTGCTGAAGCACATCAGAGCTGCTGAACTGAGTCCACCTTCTGCCGTAAGCCAGCCCTGTGAGTACAAAATACAGAGTGAACGTTGACACCTCCGTCTGTGCTGAAGCACATCAGAGCTGCTGAACTGAGTATATCTTCTGTGGAATTGAGTCCCTCGTCTGCTGTGATCCAGTCCTGTGAGTACAAAGTACCGAGTGAACGTTGACACCTCCGTCTGTGCTGAAGCACACCAGAGCGGCTGAACTGAGTCCCCTTCTGCCGTAATCGAGCCCTGTGAGTACAAAGTACAGAGTGAACGTTGACACCTCCGTCTGTGCTGGAGCACATCAGAGCTGCTGAACTGAGTTCACCTTCTGCCGTAATCCAGTTCTGTGGAAGAGTACAGAGCCAACGTGTGGTAGAGAAACACGAGAAGAGACTGCTTGATTTTAAGAGACATTCCTTCAATAAATAAAAGCTCTAATTGTATCTCCTGTTGTCTGGCATCTTCTGTCTTGCGGGGTAGCTCCTCAAGGGGGTGTGGTAGTTCGGGGGGATCGTTGGCTGGCTCCATAGCAGCAACCCCCTTGACCTGTGACAATATCACCAACCGGGGAGGAATGTGGTGTAGTCCCTACCAGCCGTTTGTTGTAGTCCTTTTTTTAAAAGCAAATATATTTCTTTGCTTTGAACTTTGAGCATTGTAACTTTGCAGATGTTGTTTATGCTCAAACAGCAACATTACACTGTTGAGTGTCTGTGTGTAAAACAGCCTTAAAATTATATATACAAATAAATAAAAACTTTCATCACCACATTCTTAGCACAGCAGAAGTCTTCTCTTGCAAATGTTTTAACACTTTTTCATTTATTACACACATTTTTCACCCCCTTTGTCAAAACAGTTTCAATAGATCTCATTGAAAGACCCCAAACTCTATTGGAATACTGTGTTGAACAAAAGGAAAAGATCTATTCACAGCTGATAGAAAGTACTTGCATAAGTAAAAATCTCTAATGCACCTGTGTAAAACTAATTTGCACAACTCTTCAATCAGCAATCAGTCTTCATCCATCTATAAAAGATACCACCTCTGTGTTGCTATTTGCAAGCATGGATCAAAGAGGCCATTGCAGAGCGACCCAAGGAAGAGGAGTTTGAGGAAGAGGAGTAAGAGGCCATTGCAGAGCGACCTGAGGAAGAGGAGCTTGAGGAAGAGGAGTAAGAGGCCATTGCAGAGCGACCCGAGGAAGAGGAGCTTGAGGAAGAGAAGTAAGAGGCCATTGCAGAGCGACCCGAGGAAGAGGAGCATGAGGAAGAGGAGTAAGAGGCCATTGCAGAGCGACCCAAGGAAGAGGAGTTTGAGGAAGAGGAGTAAGAGGCCATTGCAGAGCGACCCGAGGAAGAGGAGCTTGAGGAAGAGGAGTAAGAGGCCATTGCAGAGCGACCCAAGGAAGAGGAGCTTGAGGTAGAGGAGTAAGAGGCCATTGCAGAGCGACCCGAGGAAGAGGAGCTTGAGGAAGAGGAGTAAGAGGCCATTGCAGAGCGACCCGAGGAAGAGGAGTTTGAGGAAGAGGAGGAAGAGGCCATTGTAGAGCGACCCGGGGAAGAGGAGCTTGAGGAAGAGGAGTAAGAGGCCATTGCAGAGCGACCCGAGGAAGAGGAGTTTGAGGAAGAGGCCATTGTAGAGCGGCCCGATGAAGAGGAGTAAGAGGCCATTGTAGAGCGGCCCGATGAAGAGGAGTAAGAGGCCATTGTAGAGCGGCCCGAGGAAGAGGAGCTTGAGGAAGAGTAGTAAGAGGCCATTGCAGAGCGACTCGAGGAAGAGGAGTTTGAGGAAGAGGAGGAAGAGGCCATTGTAGAGCGGCCCGATGAAGAGGAGTAAGTAAGAGGCCATTGTAGAGCGGCCCGATGAAGAGGAGTAAGTAAGAGGCCATTGTAGAGCGGCCCAATGAAGAGGAGTAAGAGGCCATGGTAGAGCGGCCCGATGAAGAGTAGTAAGAGGCCATTGTAGAGCGGCCCGATGAAGAGGAGTAAGAGGCCATTGTAGAGCGGCCCGATGAAGAGGAGTAAGAGGCCATTGTAGAGCGGCCCGAGAAAGAGGATTGAGAAGATGTAAGAGCCATTGCGCACCGAGAAGAGGAGTTGAGGAAGAGGAGGAAGAGGCCATTGTAGAGCGGCCCGATGAAGAGGAGTAAGTAGAGGCCATTGTAGAGCGGCCCGATGAAGAGGAGTAAGAGGCCATTGTAGAGCGACCCGAGGAAGAGGAGTTTGAGTGAAGAGAGAAGAGGCCATTGTAGAGCGGCCCGATGAAGAGGAGTAGAGGAAGAGAGGCCATTGTAGAGCGGCCCGATGAAGGAGTAAGTAAGAGGCCATTGTAGAGCGGCCCGATGAAGAGGAGTAAGAGGCCATTGTAGGAGCGACCGATGAAAGAGGAGTTTGAGAAGAGAGAAGAGGCCATTGTAGAGCGGCCCGATGAAGAGGATGATGAAGATAGTAAGAGGCCATTGTAGAGCGGCCCGAGGAAGAGATTGAGGAAGAGGAGTAAGAGGCCATTGTAGAGCGGCCCGATGAATGAAGTAGAGAATGAGGCCATTGTAGAGCGACAGAAAGAGGTTTGAAGAGAGTAAGAGGCCATTGCAGAGCGAGCCCGAGAGAAGAAGAGCTTGAGGAAGAGAGGATAAGAGGCCATTGTCAGAGCGGCCCGAGGAAGAGGAGTTGAGGAAGAGGAGGAAGAGGCCATTGTAGAGCGCCCGATGAAGAGAGTAAGTAAGAGGCCATTGTAGAGCGGCCCGATGAGAGGAGTAAGAGGCCATTGTAGAGCGACCCGAGGAAGAGGAGCTTGAGGAAGAGGAGTAAAGAGGGCCATTGCAGAGGACTGAGAGAAGAGAGTTTGATGAAGGAGTAGTAAGAGGCCATTGTAGAGCGGCCCGATGAAGAGGAGCTTGAGAAGAGGTAAGAGGCCATTGTAGAGCGACCCGATAGAAGAGGAGTAATTGATGGGATAGGTAGAGGAGCCGAGATGCAGTAAGAGGCCATGTAGAGCGGCTTGAGGAAGAGGCAGTAAGAGGCCATGTAGAGCGGCCGATGAAGAGGAGTAAGTAAGAGGCCATTGTAGAGCGACCCGATGAAGAGGAGTAAGAGGACATGTAGTAAGAGATGCAGAGCGACCCGAGGAAAGAGGAGTTTGATGAAGAGTAGTAAGAGGCCATTGCAGAGCGACCCGAGGAAGAGGAGTTGAGTAAGAGGAGGAATAGGCATGTAGAGGGCCCATGAAAGGAGTAAGTAGAGGCCATGTAGAGGGCCCGATGAAGAGGAGTAAGAGGCCATTGTAGAGCGGCCCGAGGAAGAGGAGTTTGAGGAATAGGAGGAAGAGGCCATTGTAGAGCGGCCCGATGAAGAGGAGTAAGTAAGAGGCCATTGTAGAGCGGCCCGATGAAGAGGAGTAAGAGGCCATTGTAGAGCGGCCCGATGAAGAGGAGTAAGAGGCCATTGTAGAGCGACCCGAGAAAGAGGAGTTTGATGAAGAGTAGTAAGAGGCCATTGCAGAGCGACCCGAGGAAGAGGAGTTTGAGGAAGAGGAGGAAGAGGCCATTGTAAGGCGGCCCGATGAAGAGGAGTAAGTAAGAGGCCATTGTAGAGCGGCCCGATGAAGAGGAGTAAGAGGCCATTGTAGAGTGACCCGAGGAAGAGGAGTTTGAGGAAGAGGAGGAAGAGGCCATTGTAGAGCGGCCCGATGAAGAGGAGTAAGTAAGAGGCCATTGTAGAGCGGCCCGATGAAGAGGAGTAAGTAAGAGGCCATTGTAGAGCGGCCCGATGAAGAGGAGTAAGAGGCCATTGTAGAGCGACCCGATAAAGAGGAGTTTGATGAAGAGTAGTAAGAGGCCATTGCAGAGCGGCCCGAGAAAGAGGAGTTTGATGAAGAGTAGTAAGAGGCCATTGCAGAGCGGCCCGAGGAAGAGGAGCTGAGGAAGAGGAGTAAGAGGCCATTGTAGAGCGGCCAGATGAAGAGGAGTAAGAGGCCATTGTAGAGCGACCCGAGAAAGAGGAGTTTGATGAAGAGTAGTAAGAGGCCATTGCAGAGCGGCCCGAGGAAGAAGAGCTTGAGGAAGAGTAGTAAGAGGCCATTGCAGAGCGGCCCGAGGAAGAGGAGCTTGAGGAAGAGGAGGAAGAGGCCATTGTAGAGCGCCACGATGAAGATGAGTAAGTAAGAGGCCATTGTAGAGCGGCCCGATGACGAGGAGTAAGAGGCCATTGTAGAGCGACCCGAGGAAGAGGAGCTTGAGGAAGAGGAGTAAGAGGCCATTGCAGAGCGACCTGAGGAAGAGGAGTTTGATGAAGAGTAGTAAGAGGCCATTGCAGAGCGACCCGAGGAAGAGGAGCTTGAGGAAGAGGATTAAGAGGCCATTGTAAGAGCGACCCGAGAAAGAGGAGTTTGATGAAGAGTAGTAAGAGGCCATTGCAGAGCGGCCCGAGGAAGAGGAGCTTGAGGAAGAGGAGGAAGAGGCCATTGTAGAGCGGCACGATGAAGAGGAGTAAGTAAGAGGCCATTGTAGAGCGACCCGAGGAAGAGGAGCTTGAGGAAGAGGAGTAAGAGGCCATTGCAGAGCGACCCGAGGAAGAGGAGTTTGATGAAGAGTAGTAAGAGGCCATTGCAGAGCGACCCGAGGAAGAGGAGTTTGAGGAAGAGGAGTAAGAGGCCATTGCAGAGCGACCCGAGGAAGAGGAGTTTGAGGAAGAGGAGTAAGAGGCCATTGCAGAGCGGCCCGAGGAAGAGTAGTAAGAGGCCATTACAGAGTGGCCCGAGGAAGAGTAGTAAGAGGCCATTGCAGAGCGGCCAGAGGAAGAGGAGCTTGAGGAAGAGTAGTAAGAGGCCATTGTAGAGCGGCCCGATGAAGAGGAGTAAGAGGCCATTGTAGAGCGGCCAGAGGAAGAGGAGTAAGAGGCCATTGCAGAGCGGCCGGAGGAAGAGGAGTTTGAGGAAGAGGAGTAAGAGGCCATTGTAGAGCGGCCCGAGGAAGAGGAGTAAGAGGCCATTACAGAGCGGCCCGAGGAAGAGGAGTTTGAGGAAGAGGAGTAAGATGCCATTGCAGAGTGGCCAGAGGAAGAGGAGCTTGAGGAAGAGGAGTAAGAGGCCATTGCAGAGCTGCCAGAGGAAGAGGAGCTTGAGGAAGAGGAGTAAGAGGCCATTGTAGAGCGGCCCAAGGAAGAGGAGCAAGAGGCCATTGTAGAGCGGCCCGAGGAAGAGGAGTAAGAGGCCATTGCAGAGCGGCCAGAGGAAGAGGAGTTTGAGGAAGAGTAGTAAGAGGCCATTGCAGAGGGGCCCGAGGAAGAGGAGTTTGAGGAAGAGGAGTAAGAGGCCATTACAGAGCGACCCGAGGAAGAGGAGTTTGAGGAAGAGGAGTTTGATGAAGAGTAGTAAGAGGCCATTGCAGAGCGGCCCGAGGAAGAGGAGCTTGAGGTAGAGAAGTAAGAGGCCATTGTAGAGCAGCCCGATGAAGAGGAGTTTGATGAAGAGTAGTAAGAGGCCACTGCAGAGCGGCCCGAGAAAGAGGAGTTTGATGAAGAGTAGTAAGAGGCCATTGCAGAGCGGCCCGAGGAAGACGAGCTTGAAGAAGAGTAGTAAGAGGCCATTGCAGAGCGGCCCGAGAAAGAGGAGTTTGATGAAGAGTAGTAAGAGGCCATTGCAGAGCGGCCCGAGGAAGAGGAGCTTGAGAAAGAGTAGTAAGAGGCCATTGCAGAGCGGCCCGAGGAAGAGGAGTAAGAGGCCATTGTAGAGCGGCCCGATGAAGAGGAGTAAGAGGCCATTGTAGAGCGGCCCGATGAAGAGGAGTAAGAGGCCACTGAAGCCCTATCTCCCTAAGAAAGATCTGGAGAGAGCAGTCCATGCCTTTGTGACATCGCGGCTGGACTACTGCAATTCGCTGTACTGCGGACTCAAACAGCACTCTCTTCGCCGCCTCCAGGGGGTACAAAATGCGGCTGCCCGGCTGCTGACAGGGAAAAGAAAAAGGGATCATATCACCCTCGTGCTGGCCTCATTACACTGGCTCCCTGTATCCTTTAGAGTGCATTTTAAAATTGTATTAATAGTTTTTAAATGTTTGACTAACACTGCGCCACCTTACCTTTCTGATATGCTGTACCCTTATGCTCCCGCCAGAGCGTTAAGGTCAGCAGACCAGCTCCTTTTGACTGTCCCTAAAACTAGGCACACCACTCGAGGGGACAGAGCCTTTTCAGTGGTAGGACCACGGCTGTGGAATAGCCTACCACTCCATGTTAGATCTTTACAATCTGTAGATCCTTTTAAATGCAGGCTAAAAACACACCTGTTCTCCATAGCTTTCAACACTGATTAAGCAGGTTGCATTGGCCGTTCCACCGGTTTATGTTCTATATTCTATTGTATTTATTATTTGTTATTTTATTCTGATTTGTCACGGTACGTGCAAGGCAAAAAGGTGTGAGGACTCAAATGCAGGAGAATGATAATTTATTACAAAAATAAACAGACATAAAACAAAAACCCATGAGGAGGAAAACACAATGAATAAACAGTAACAGAACCTGAACGTGCTGGGAAATCGCAGGGAACTGGAGACATTAAACAACGATCCGACAAAGACTGCAAACAAGAGGAGACTTAAGAAGGGAACAAATCAAGAGGGGACAGGTGGAAGAACTCAAACACTAATCTGGTAATGAGGGGGAGGGATCAGACAATGACAAGAGCACAAGGCCCAAATTAACCAAAACACCAATGTGCAACACAAGACAGGACAGGCATGTGACATGATTAAGTGATTCCATATGTACAGCACTTTGGTCAGCAGAAGTTGTTTTAAATGTGCTTTATAAATAAATTTGACTTTGACATATCATCTGTCATCAGCTCCGTTTCTACCAACTTCGCTTACTATCTAAAATCAAAGGCTTTCTTACTCCGATAACTTTGGAAATGGCGGTCCATGCATTTATCACGTGTCGGCTAGATTATTGCATTTCACTTTACTGATGATGAAGATCAAGTGGATCCCAGTTTCATTTAGTGTGTTAGTGCTAAAGAGAATGGGGAAAAGGGAGGAAAAGAGAGGAGGAAAGTGTGTGTGAGAGGAGGGGTAAAGAAGTGTGTGAAGAGGAGGAAGAGTGTGTTAGAGGGAAGGGAAGAAAGTGTGTGTAAGAGGAGGAAGAGTGTGTGTTAGAGGAGGAAGAGTGTTGGGAAAGGGAGAAGAAGTGTGTGTTAGAGGAGAAAGTGTGTGTGTGTTAAGAGGAGGAAGAGTGTGTGTAAAGGAGAAGAGTGTGTGTTAGAGGGGGAAGAGTGTGTGTTAGAGAGGAAAGAGTGTGTAAGAGAGAAAGTGTTTAGAGGAGAGAGGAAGAAGAGTGTGTGTTAGAGGAGGAAAGTGTGTGTAAGAGGAGGAAGAGTGTGTTAGAGGAGGAAGAGTGTGTGTAGAGAGAAGAGTGTGTAAGAGGAGAGAGTGTGTGTTAGAGGAGGAAGAGTGTGTAGGAGAATGTGTGTAAGAGGAAAGTGTGTGTAGAGGAGGAGAGTGTGTGTAAGGAGAAAGTGTGTGTTAGAGGAGGAAGAGTGTGTGTTAGAGGAGGAAGAGTGTGTGTAAAGGAGGAAGAGTGTGTGTAGAGGAGGAAGAGTGTGTGTAGAGGAGGAAGAGTGTGTGTAAGAGGAGGAAGAGTGTGTGTAAGAGGAGAAGAGTGTGTGTTAGAGGAGGAAGAGTGTGTGTAGGAGGAAGTGGGTAGGAGAAGAGTGTGTGTTAGAGGAGGAAGAGAGTGTGTGTAGAGGAGGAAGAGTGTGTTAAGAGGAGGGAAGAGAGTGTGTGTTAGAGGAGGAAGAGTGTGTGTTAGAGAGAGTGAAAAGAGTGTGTGTTAGAGGAGAAGAGTGGGTAAGGGAAGTGTGTGTTAGAGGAGGAAGAGTGTGTGTAGAGGAGGAAGAGTGTGTTAGAGGAGGAAGAGTGTGTGTAAGAGGAGGAAGAGTGTGTGTTAGAGAGGAGGAAGAGTGTGTGTGTAGAGGAGGAAGAGTGTGTGTTAGAGGAGGAAGAGTGTGTGTAAGAGGAGGAAGAGTGTGTGTTAGAGGAGGAAGAGTGTGTGTTAGAGGAGGAAGAGTGTGTGTAAGAGGAGGAAGAGTGTGTGTAAGAGGAAGAGTGTGTGTTAGAGGAGGAAGAGTGTGTGTTAGAGGAGGAAGTGTGTGTTAGAGGAGGAAGAGTGAGGAAGTGTGTGTTAGAGGAGGAAGAGTGTGTGTAAGAGGAGGAAGAGTGTGTGTAGAGGAGGAAGAGTGTGTGTAGAGGAGGAAGAGTGTGTGTTAGAGGAGGAAGAGTGTGTGTTAGAGGAGGAAGAGTGTGTGTTAGAGGAGGAAGAGTGTGTGTAGAGGAGGAAGAGTGTGTAGGAAGATTGGAGGGAGAAGATGTGTTTAGAGGAGGAAGAGTGTGTGTTAGAGGAGGAAGAGTGTGTGTTAGAGGAGAGTGTTGTAAGAGGTGTGTGTTAGAGGGAGGAAGAGTGTGTGTAGAGGAGGAAGAGTGTGTGTTGAGGAGGAAGGTGTGTTAGAGGAGGAAGAGTGTGTGTAGAGAAGGAAGATGTGTGTAGAGGAGGAGAGTGTGTGTTAGAGGAGGAAGAGTGTGTGTTGAGAGGAAGAGTGTGTTAGAGGGGAAGAGTGTTGTTGAGGAGGAAGAGTGGTGTTGTGGAGGAAAGTGGTGTAGAGGAGAGTGGTGTTAGAGGGAAGAGTGTGTGTAGAGAAGATGTGTGTAAGAGGAGAAGAGTGTGTGTTAAGGAGGAAGAGTGTGTGTAAGAGGAGGAAGAGTGTGTGTAGAGGAGGAAGAGTGTGTGTAAGAGGAGGAAGAGTGTGTGTTGAGAGGAAGAGTGTGTGTTAGAGGAGGAAGAGTGTGTGTTAGAGAGGAAGAGTGTGTGTTAGAGGAGGAAGAGTGGTGTTAGAGGAGAAGAGTGTGTGTTAGAGGAGGAAGAGTGTGTGTTAGGGGAGGAAGAGTGTGTGTTAGAGGAGGAAAGTGTGTGTTAGAGGGGAAGAGTGTGTGAAGAGGAGGAAGAGTGTGTGTTAGAGGGAAGAGTTGTGTGTTAGAGGAGAAGAGTGTGTGTAAAGAGGAGGAAGAGTGTGTGTAGAGGAGGAAGAGTGTGTGTAAGAGGAGGAAGAGTGTGTGTAGAGGAGGAAGGTGTGTGTAAGAGGAGGAAGAGTGTGTGTAGAGGAGGAAGAGTGTGTGTTAGAGGAGGAAGAGTGTGTGTTAGAGGGGAAGAGTGTGTGTTGAGGGAAGAGTGTGTGTGAAGAGGAGGAAGAGTGTGTGTAAGAGGAAGGTGTGTGTAAGAGGAGGAAGAGTGTGTGTAGAGGAGAAGGTGTGTGTAGAGGAGGAAAGGTGTGTGTAAGAGGAGGAAGAGTGTGTGTAAGAGGAGGAAGAGTGTGTGTTGAGGAGGAAGAGTGTGTGTAGAGGAGGAAAGTGTGTGTAGAGGAGGAGAGTGTGTGTTAGAGGAGGAAGAGTGTGTTTAGAGGGAAGGGTGTGTAGAGGAGGAAGTGTGTGTTAGAGGAGAAGAGTGGTAGGAGGAAGAGGTGTGTTAGGAGGAGAGTGTGTGTTAGAGGAGGAAGAGTGTGGTAAGAGGAGGAAGAGTGTGTGTAAGAGAGAAAAGTGTGTGTAGAGGAGGAAGAGTGTGTGTAGAGGAGAAGGTGTGTTAGAGGAGGAAGAGTGTGTGTTAGAGGAGGAAGAGTGTGTGTAGAGGAGGAAGGTGTGTGTTAGAGGGAAGGTGTGTGTAAGAGGGAAGAGTGTGTGTAGAGGAGGAAGAGTGTGGTAGGGGAAGAGTGTGTGTAGAGGAGGAAGAGTGTGTGTTAGGAGGAGAGTGTGTGTAGAGGAGGAAGAGTGTGTGTTAGAGGAGGAAGAGTGTGTGTAAGAGGAGGAAGAGTGTGTGTTAGAGGAGGAAGAGTGTGTGTTAGAGGAGGAGAGGTGTGTGTTAGAGGAGGAAGAGTGTGTGTAAGAGGAGGAAGAGTGTGTGTTAGGGAGGAAGAGTGTGTGTTAGAGGAGGAAGAGTGTGTGTAAGAGGAGAGAGTGTGTTAAGGGGGAGAGTGTGTGTTGGAGAGTGTGTGTTAGAGGAAGGTGTGTGTAAGAGGAGGAAGAGTGTGTGTTAGAGGAGGAAGAGTGGTGTAGAGGAGGAAGAGTGTGTGTTAGAGGAGGAAGAGTGTGTGTTAGAGGAGAAGGTGGTGGTTAGAGGGAAGAGGTGTGTAAGAGGAGGAAGAGTGTTGTTAAGGAGGAGAGTGTGTGTAGAGGGAAGAGTGTGTGTTAGAGGAGGATGAGAGTGTGTGTTAGAGGAGGAAGAGTGTGTGTAGAGGAGGAAGAGGTTGTAAGAGGAGAGAGTGTGTGTTAGAGGAAGAAATGTGTGTAGGGAGGAAGAGGTGTGTTAGGGAGGAAGTGTGTGTTAGGGAGGAAGTGTGTTAGAGGAGAGAGTGTGTGTAGAGAGGAAGAGTGTGTGTTAGAGAGGAAGAGTGTGTGTAAAGGAGGAAGAGTGTGTGTAGGAGGAAGAGTGTGTGTTAGAGGAGGAAGAGTGTGTGTAGAGGAGGAAGAGTGTGTGTTAGAGGAGGAAGAGTGTGTGTTAGAGGAGGAAGAGTTGTGTAAGAGGAGGAAGAGTGTGTGTAAGAGGAGGAAGTTGTGTGAAAGGGAGATAGATGGTTTATGATGATGAATGTTTGTGCTATTGAGAAATTGTGTGTGTATAGTGAGACTGGTGTGTTGTGAGTAAGTTTGTGTATAGGAGGGGTTTGGTTTAAGTGAAATGTTTTGTGTATATTGTGTTGGGGGTTGTTATAACTGTGTTTTGATAAATGGTTTTAGGGTATTAGTTTTGTTTTAGAAGTATGTGTGTTGAGTATGATAAGTGGGTTGTGTGAGTTGATATGTGTTATAGAGTGTTTGAGGGAGGTGTTAGAGGAGATGTGTTTAGGTATAGTGTGTGTATTATGTAGGTGATGTGTGTTATGTAGTAGATGGGTGTAGATAGTGGTTTATGTGGTAGTATGGTGATTTTGTGGGGTTTAGTAGGGATAATTGGTTGTTAGGATGATTATGGTGCCGCTTTGATAAAACTCGTGTGTGCATGATATATAATGTTGTGCCTTTAGTATAATCTGTGTCGTTATGTGTAATTAGTAGGGTTCCGCTGAGTATGATGAACTCGTCTTCCGGATGTATATCGTCTCCTCGATTATAACTCTTGATGGTCCTGCTGTATATAGATCTGCGTGCCGCGTATTATGAGCGTTTGGCCGTCTATATATCTCTAGTGTGTTCGATAGTGCTCTTCGTGCCGCCTGTATAGTCTTCGTCCTATATATACCTGCTGCCTCATATATGACCTCGTCTTCCCGTGCTTTAAGTACCTGTCTTCTCGTGAGAAACTCTTGCCTCTATAGTAACCTGCGTGTTCTCGTGAGATAGTACGGTGCTCCTCTATAGTAACTCTGTCCTGTGATGAAACTTGCTCGTTAGAGTAAACCTTCGTGTGCCTCTAGATAACTCGTTCCTCTATGTAGTAACTGTCTTGCCTCTAGATAGTGAAGTTGTGTCCGTCTATATAGAACGCGCGCCTCATATGAGATCTTCTGTCCTCTTAAGTAACTCTTCTTCCGTCGTAATCTGCGGCCCCTATGATACAAAAGGTGTGTTGAGATGCCTCCCTATATATACCTCGTCTTCCTCCATATATGGAACGCTTCCGTAGATAATGTTGCTTACGATGATATACCTCTGTCTCCCTAAATAACGTTTGCCTTTGAGTAGTACCTGTCGTTCCCAGATAGTACCCTCCCTGCTATGATATACTCTTCTTCCTCTTGAGTATACCTCGTTGTCTCTATGATAGAGTGTCGTTCCTCTAGTATGATAACCTTCGTGCCTGCTTATACTCTCTTGCCTGCAGAAAGTAACTGTTCCCCCTATGTTAACCTCTTCTCATGATAGAACTCGTCGTTCCTAGAGATAGACTCGTGTCCGTATAAGAACTCGTCTCCGTGATATGAGAACGTGTCGGTCCTCTATATATACCTCTGGCGTTCCTCTAGTAATAACTCGTCGTCCTCTAGAGTAACTCTTCTTCCTGATAGAGTGCTGTCCTGATGGAGATAGACTCTTCTTAATATGAACTCTTGCTAGAGTATACCCGTGCTTCTCTAAAACTTGTGTTCCGCAAGTATACCTCTCGTGTGCCGTCTATAAGAGACTCTCGTCTCATGTGAACCGCGTCTGCGTTATAGAAACGTTCGCTATTAGAATCTTGTGTGGCCTCTAGTGAGAACGCTTCCTCTATATATAGACTCGTTCTGCTATATAGAAAGTCGTGTCGCTCGTAAGAGAAACCGGTTCCTCTATCAAACGTTGATCGCCGCTGTATAGAGATTCTGCTGCCTCTATATGAGTAACTCGTTCGTCCCTAGAGAGGACCTCCTCTGTCCTCTGATTTAGAGACTCTTCTCTCTAGAGATAAGTCTTTGCTCTATGATATAACTCGTTGCCTTCAATATAGTACCTCGTGCCTCAAGAGAGACATCTGCTCTCTAATGAAGACTCCCCTAATATAACGTCGTCTCCTAGAGTAGTACCTGACTTCCTCTAATATAACTCTGTCCCTATGAGAATACGTCGTCCTCTATATGATACCTCGTAGCTCCCCTAGATAAACGCTGTCCTGCTTGAGAGACCTGCTCGTCCGTACATTGGACGCTCCTTCCGCTAAGACTGCTTGCCTAAAGGGGATAGACCTCTTCTGCCTCTATAGAACCGTGCTCCTCATAAGAGTACTGTTGTCCCAATAGTGACGCTCCCTCGTAGTATAAAGACTTTCGTGGCCTTTGAAGTAACCCGGCTGTGCCTCGTAAATACCTGCGGCCCGATAAGACCCTTCTGCCTCTAAGAGAACTCGTCGTGCTAAGTATAGAACGTCTGCTCCTTAAGTAGGTCCGCTATAGTTACCTTGTCCTCTAGAGATACTCTCTGCCTGTTATACCTGCGGTCTCCGTTATAGCGGGAATAGTGCTGTCCGTCTAAGATACCGCGTGCGTGCCTCTAGAGATGACGTGTGTCCTCTAGAGATAACGCTCTTCCTCGTTAGAGAATCTCCGTGTTAGAAGCGCGAGCTTCCTGTTAGTAGAAACGCTCGTGTCTCTAGATGAGATCCGCGTCTTGCTTCTGTGTTAAGCTTCTGCCTCAGATATAAACGTCTGTTTCCATGATGATGACGGCTCTGCTTATGGAGAACTCGGTGCCTGTCGTATAGTAGAACTCTGTCGTCCCTAGAATAACGTTGTTCCTGAGTAGAACTTGTCCTCTAATATATGACCGGACAATACGTCGGCCCTCTATGAGATGACCTCGCTTCCTCTAGATGAGACCCTGTCTTCCGTAGAAAACCGCTGTGTCCGTCGAGATGAGACCGTCTGTCGTCTATAGAAACGTCGTCGTCGCTAGAGAGACCTCGTTCGGTCCGATGCTATGAGTCTGGCGCCTGTTCCTGCTCCTCAACCGTCTGTTTCACCCCCTGTCTTGTGTCCTACGCCTTCGCCTGCCTTGTTCCCCGTCAGGAGTCCCGTTTTGTCTTCCCTTGTCTCCTCTGTGTCTGAGACTGATGCTGCTGCTACTAATGCAGCATCCCAGTGTGTTTCCTCAGCCACCCCTGTCATTACTAAGCCCCGGACTGTATCCCCGTTCGTCCCTGTCTCCGCAAGACCCCGGACTTCTAAGTCTTCTCCTCGTGTGTCTTCGTCCAAGCCAGCCCAGAGTTCTCCTCCCCAGTCCTCCTCCCATGGACCCAGGATCCCTTGCCTGTTGACCCGGAACCTCCCCTCACGAACTCTGGCAGACCCCCTATGGACTTTGTGTTTCCTCCATCCCCTCTGCCTTGTATGTTGTTTTTGATGTTTCACTTATTCATTTATGCCCTTGTGGATGTTTGCTATGTTTTGTTGGTTTTTGTCCATGTCTCGTTCTGTCTTGTCTTTTGCTTAGTGTCCCTTTGGGGAGCGTCTGGAAGCCGCTCCTTAAAGGATTAGTTCACAGACTAGGTGATAACGACAAGATGAGGATATCAAGGGGGCGGGGTATCTAACCAGACAAAACAAGCACATGGCCCAAACAACAGGCCATGCGCTTGTACACAAAACATGGTTCTGCCATGATCCTGCCACAAGACTAGGAAAATCAAGAACATGATGGCAGAATCATGACAGAACCCCCACCTTAAAGGATTAGTTCACTTTTTAAAAAACTTTTGCTGATAATTTACTCACCCCCATGTCATCCAAGATGTCCATGTCTTTCTTTCTTCAGTCGAAAAGAAATTAAGGTTTTTGATGAAAACATTCTAGGATTTTTCTCCATGTAATGTAATACAGTGGCAGCCAAAGGGTTCAAGGTCCAAATGACAGTTTCAGTGCAGCTTCAAAGGACTTTAAACGACACCAGACGATGCATAAGGGTCTTATCATTTTTAAAATAAATAAATAAAAAGGTAAGTTTATGCCTTGCTCTGTTCCGTGATCCGCGGTCGTGACTCTCCTGTTCGAACTCGTTCATCAAAATGAACGAATCTTTTTTTGAGTCGGTTCGTTCATTCAACAAACAGAATGAACGAAATGACTCGGAAAAAAGACTCGTTCGAACAGGAGAGTCACGACCGCGGATCACGGAACAGAGCAAGGCATAAACTTACCTTTTTATTTATTTATTTTAAAAATGACCGATCGTTTTGCAAGATAAGACCCTTATGCATCGTCTGGTGTCGTTTAAAGTCCTTTGAAGCTGCACTGAAACTGTCATTTGGACCTTGAACCCTTTGAATGCCACTGTATTACATTACATGGAGAAAAATCCTAGAATGTATTCATCAAAAACCTTAATTTCTTTTCGACTGAAGAAAGAAAGACATGGACATCTTGGATGACATGGGGGTGAGTAAATTATCAGCAAAAGTTTTTTAAAAAGTGAACTAATCCTTTAAGGTGGGGGTTCTGTCATGATTCTGCCATCATGTTCTTGATATTCCTAGTCTTGTGGCAGGATCATGGCAGAACCATGTTTTGTGTACAAGCGCATGGCCTGTTGTTTGGGCCATGTGCTTGTTTTGTCTGGTTAGATACCCCGCCCCCTTGTTATCCTCATCTTGTCGTTATCACCTAGTCTGTGTCACCTGTTCCCCTCATTAGTTTCTCCCTATTTAATCCCCTTGTGTTTGCTGTCCTATGTCGGTACCATGTCAACTAATGCATGTAACTCTTTGTGAGTACTTTGTCTGAATCTTGTGATTAGTATTATTAGTTTGTCGCTGTTTGTTTCTTTTGTTCTAGTCTTCAAGTCAGTGTCTAGTCCTAGTTTATGTTCTTGTCTTAGTCTTGGTGTGTACTGCCCTTCAGTTCTGTTTTGACCCCTCGTGGGTTTTTTGGTTTACTGTTTTGTGCCTCAATAAATCCCTGTTGCTGCATATCGTCTGCGTTTGGGTTCTCTCCTTCTACCACGTGACAAAGGGTTGATATGCAAATTATGTCTATCTCAACTGACATGCCGTAGTGGTGAGATTACTGATGTGATCTTGAGTAAAGCGTATGTCATTTCTTTAAGTCATCAGTTATTAAAAAGGGAAATATACTGAAGGTTTCATGTGTTTAGGCACTGGTTTTTAAAGAATTTATTTTTCCATTTCAGCAAGACATTTCAATCCAACACTACAAAAAAAAGGAGAACAGCATCCAAAGTATGCAGTTACAGAAAAAAAGTATATCTTAAAGGTACAATATGTAGGATTTTTGCAGTAAAATATCAAAAAATCACTAGGCCAATGTTATATATTTTGTTTAGTTGATTACTTACAATATCCCAAATGTTTCCAACTATTTGTAAATCGTGAGAAAATTG
>JAZAVI010002120.1:0-33897 GCA_036326025.1 Chrosomus eos | reverse complement strand
GGGAGGCGGTCAACACGGTGGTTGAGAAGTTCCGTGCTGCTAAGTCCCAGTCGGCCGCGTTCAGGCAGTTTATGTCCAGGAGGGTTAGAGAACCAAGAGACTCCAACCCTCCCCTTTCTCAAACCCGAGAACGCTCTGCTCATAGGGCTGAATTCCCTACTAGAAGGAGTGACCCGGCTCACCCCCCACCAACTACGGTCTGGGGAGCCCAAGGTCATCCGTTTCCCTGCCAGCGCCCTCACAAGTGCCTTCAGCTGAAGCGGTCCAACAAATCGGTCGCTCCAGCCTCCTCGAGCCATTCCTGACCCGCAGGTCAGAAGGAGGAGAGCCTCACCAGATCTACGAGGTTGGGACAGACCGTGCAAGCATTTCTGCCCTCCTCCAACCGGCTCTCCAAACCTGTCACCTTTGCCACCCAGTGTGTTTCGAAGAGCAGGTCCTGTTTCACTCTCTTCACCCAGTCCGGCGCAGGAGGAAGGAGACTTGTCTTGCTTTCTCCCCTCGCTCCCGGTGCACGTTACACCCGCCAATCGCTTCCTCGGAGACACAGTTCATTTTCCTCTGGAGCAGGCGGACCCAGTTACTTCTATCCAGGTGGTGGTACCCCCCAGTACGTGTCAGGACGCCAAGCGCTCCCTTGCACTGCAACACTCCTCTCCCTCTATCACATTTCGTTCAAGAATGGGAGCGTTTACCAGGGGTATCACCTTGGATCCTTCCCACAGTTCGGCTCCACTACACGCTTCAGTTTTGTCGCAACCCCCCCTGCTTCAACGGGGTCTTTCCTACTGTAGTCGACAGCGCCGCTCAGGCTTCTGTAATAAAGCAGGAGATTTCATCCCTTCTGTTGAAGGGGGCGATAGAAGAAATTCCTTCGGGGGAAGTCGAACAGGGCTTCTACAGCCGTTAGGAAATTCAAAATGTTGACGCTGAAGGCCTTCATATCTCATATCCGGCTGGGGGACTGGTTCGTGACAGTAGACCTCAAGGATGCTTATTTCCACATTCAGGTCGTACGGCGACACAGGAAGTTTCTCAGGTTCGCCTTTTGAGAAAAAGCGTACCAATATAGGGTCCTCCCCTTTGGCCTCGCTCTAGCGCCAAGGACGTTCACAAAGTGTATGGATGCTGCTCTGGCCCTGCTGCAGCTCCAGAGCATCCATATACTCAACTACCTGGACGATTGGCTCCTTTTAGCCGACTCCAGAGAGTTGGTGACCCACCACAGGGACATTGTCCTCCGTCATATTCAGTCCCTCGGTTTGAGGTTGAATACGAAGAAGAGCATTCTTACTCCAGCTCAGAGCACGGTTTTCTTGGGGGTACACATGGACTCCGTTCTTATGCAGGCCGTTTGGCTCCTGGAAAATCCACGGATTTCCAGTCTGGTGACATGTCTGTCCCGCTTTGCACTAGGCCAGCATGTTTCCGTGAGCACCTGCCGCAGACTTCTGGGCCTTATGGCCGCGGCCTCCCCTGTGCTACCTCTAGGGCTACTCCACATGATACCTTTTCTGTGGTGGATGAAGCTCTCAGAGGCTGGGCCCACTGGGCCAGCCCTTCGCCTATTGAAGGTGTCGCGCAGTTGCTTTCGCGCCCTGTCAATCTGTCTCTTCCTTCAGAAAGGAGTCGGTATGGGTGTGGTATTCCGTTGCCAGATGGTTACGACGGATGCCTCTCTGACCGGCTGGGGAGCGGTTTTCGAGGGCAGGCCAGCGTGTGGGGTTTGGACTGGCGAGACCCTCTCGTGGCACATAAACAGCTTGGAACTGAGGGCTGTCTTCCTGGCTCTTTGCCACTTTCTCCCTTTCCTCGAAGGACACCATGTCATTGTCAGAACGGACAATATGGCAGGAGTGTCCCATGTAAACAGACAGCGTCACCTTCTCCTGTGGTCCCAGGACAAGTTCCTCTCTCTGAGAGCAGTTCATGTCCGAGGGATTCTGAACCACGGAGCAGATTTCCTGTCGAGGCAGAAGCTCAGGTCTGGGGAATGGATGTTGAACCGCCAGACGGTGGCCCTGATCTGGGACATGTTCGGGAAAGCGGAAGTGGACCTCTTTGCATCTCAGGAGTTGTCCCAATGCCCGCTTTGGTTCTCCCTGAGCCCTCCAGCTCCGTTGGGGATAGATGCATTTGCCCACCCTTGGCCGATGCAGAAACTCTATGCCTTCCCTCCCATAGAGCTGATCCAGGCGGCTCTGTCCAGAGTGAGGGAGAGCGGAGTCCGCCTCCTTTCTGGTAGTCCCATTCTGGCAGTCCCAGCCATGGTTTTTGGAGCTGATCCCTCTGTTGGAAACCTCCCCCTGGGAGATCCTGGTCAGGGAGGACCTGCTTTCCCAGCTTCAGGGCAGGATATGGCATCCTCGCCCCAACAGATTGAGGGAGAGCGGAGTCCGCCTCCTTCTGATAGCCCCATTCTGGCCGTCCCAGCCATGGTTTTCTGAGCTGATCCCTCTGTTGGAACCCTCCCCCTGGGAGATCCCGGTCAGGGAGGATCTGCTTTCCCAGCTTCAGGGCAGGATATGGGATCCTCGCCCGACATTTGGAAGCTGTACGTTTGGCCTATCAGAGGCCGTTAGCTTAAAGCTTTGATCTCCCAACCGACGTTCAGGAGACCATTGCGAGTCCTAGAGCCCCTTCTACGAGGAGTCTGTATTCCTCCAAGTGGAGGGTCTTCGAAGCATGGTGCTTAGCACATGGCAGGAACCCAGTTAGCTGCCCAGTAGGCTCAGTGCTGGAATTCCTGCAGAAAAAGTTTGCTTCCGGAGCGCCTGCTACCACTCTCAGAGTATATGTCGCAGCTATTGCCGCTAATAGAGAATCAGATAAGATTCCCTTGTGGAAACTGAGGTTAGTTTCGGCCTTCATGCGTGGGGTTAGGCGCTTGAAACCGGCTCGCTCCCCTAGTGTTCCCTCGTGGGATCTGTCAGTCGTCCTGGAGGGTTTGACTGAGGCTCCCTTCGAGCCCTTGGAGTCAGCCCCTGAGCGGATTCTGACTCTTAAGGTTGCTCTTTTGTTGGCTTTATCTTTGCTAAAGCGGATGGGGGATTTGCAGGCTCTCTCTATTAGTGAGTCATCCTTGGACTTCGCTCCTGGCCTGGTTAGGGTTACTTTGAGGTCGAGGTCAGGGTATGTACCCAAGGTTCTTTCCATGGCGTTCCGCTCTCAGGTTGTTAACCTTAACGCTTTCCATCCTTCTCCTTTTGCCTCTGAGGAAGAAAGGAAACTTAACTTGCTCTGCCCGGTCCGTTCTTTGAAGTTGTATGTAGATCGCTCAGGCGGTTGGAGGAAATCAAACCAGCTCTTGGTATGTTTTGCTGCTGGCCGCCGAAGGCTTGCAGCATCAAAGCAGAGGATTTCCCACTGGGTAAAGGACGCTATTTCGCTGGCTTACGAGGTGCGTGGTTCGCCTTCACCTCTTAGCATCAGAGCACATTCCACCAGAAGTGTGGCTTCCTCTCAAGCTCTCTTTAGAGGCGCCCTCTTGGAAGACATTTGTGTGCCGGCAGGTTGGTCCTCTCCGCACACCTTTGTGAGGTTCTATAATTTAGATCTTGACATGACTCCAGGTTCCCAGGTTCTATCTGCTTGAACCGATCATGGTTATTATTATTTGGTCTGGTGCCAGTTATCGCAGCAAAATTCATTAAATTCTATTTCTTAAGGATAGTACAGTGATGATGGCGTATTGTTTTTTTTATCTATATTTTTTATAGCTCGGTTGTATAGAGAGCCTATGCGTTTGGTTGCAGTGGGAGCGGCTTGAGCCCATGCTGTCATGCAGTATGATATATGAGAAAATATCATAACATGCATGTACAGCAGGGCTGCCTGGTTTGGTATGTAGCTTCTGATTAGTTTGAACCAGTTAAGATTACTTTGTATTGTTTTTGAAATTTTCTTTAAATGCTTGTCAAATTTAAGTTGAGAATCTAAAACTAATCCTAGATATTTAAATTCTGTAACTGGATGAATTTCTTTATTTTGTAAATTAATATTACATCTTCCTTTTACCGTAATTCCTCAAATAAAGACCGGGGCCTTTATTTACCTGAACTGCAGATGGTAGCCGGCTTTTATTTGAGGCAGGCTTTTATTAGAGGCAGGCCTTTATTTCTAATTCGCGATCCCCGCCCCCCCGCCAGCCAAGTTTCCATGGTGACGCGTCATGCTTGGCACGTGTTCACCACAGCCAAAATAGCGCTGTATGACAGATGTAGCGCTTTTATTTCTAAATATTAACAAACTTACTTACCATGTCATCAAATATCTTCTATTCTGACTCTCAAATCAGTGTAAGTGAGTTTGTTTTGTCGTTTAAAACCCTTTATAATTGATCCTGATCTGTAACGTGAGATGGGCACGCACTGCAGTTCAGAGATTCCTGTCTGTTGGATTTATTACGTTACACTTACACAGCGCGTGAATTCTTCAGTTTCTCTCGAAATGTATGAAAGTAAGTGGCTGGTGAACTGGGAGAAGAATAGAGTAAACTTTATACTTACACTGTGTATCTGATATGAATAAAACACGTCGCCAAATATATTTGAATGGATTGTTATTGCTGCTTCCATATACACCATTGTGTATTTTACAAATTATAAACGTATTGTTTTGCTATAAATCTTATCTATTTAAATGTCTGAAACCTAAAATAAACATGTGGTTAAAAACACTGAATAGTTGTGATATATGACAAGCGCAGCGCGCGTCCGTCTTTGAGTGTACACTAATTTTCCCCCAGCCATAATTTGAGACCGGCCTTTATTTGTCCGCGTTGACCACGCACCCGGCCACTATCAGAGGCCCGGCGTTTATTTGAATACCGGTTTTTATTTGAGGAATTACGGTAAATCAATTTTTTTTAATGGAAAATCACATGGAGACTGTTACATGAATTTGGTCATAAGTGCTTTGAGTTTATGTTTACAGTTTTTGTCAGACCAGTTAATATTGTAGTCTCCATTCCATATTGTCTCTCTATAAGAGTCCAGTTGTTTAACTATAACATTTAATTCATCATAAAACGTAACATTATGAGAAGGTGGATTATAGAGGACGGCAATATTAAAATTCATAGTAGGCGATAACGTTACATTTAGGGCTAAACATTCCAGGGGGGTGTTCACTTCAATTAAGTGACATTTAAATGTATCTTTGATGTATATTAATACTCCTCCCCCCTTGCCTATGTTTATGTCCTTTCTAAAGCACTGATACCCAGAAATGTCAATTATATTAGTTGGAATGTTACTGTGAAGCCACGATTCTGTTAAACAGAGGTAATCCAAATTTGAGTCCAGGAGAAGTGCAGAGACCTGATCACATTTAGGGATAAGGCTGCGTATATTCAACTGTACAACTAATATTCCCTTTGGTTTGCACTTTACATCCCAAAGCACACAGGCATGATTGACAGTTTGAAAGAGCAGATAATACTTTTGTTTATGTGCAGCGAGACTATCTGAGCCATCCAAGCGTGTTTGTAGTGTGTTGACTGTTAACCCAGACTCAGTGTGGTTAGCACGCTCCGCTGTAGCTATCGCCGCTGCTCTGTCACCCGACCGAAAGCAAAATCCCTCGCTGCCCCTATCAACCGTAGTAGCCCCCGCTCCAGTCCTCGGATGGGATCTATCAGGCGGGGTAACTCACCGGTATAATCGCGGTCCGATGTCCTCACACGGGGCTCTGATGTGCTCCGCTTCCCTGCATGACGCTGCTCCGGCAGCTCCTGGCACTGAGCCAACATTTCCTCCAGCTCCGCAGCGTGAGGCTCTGGTGAAGTCAGGGGTGGTATCACCTGCGCGGCTTCACCTGTGTCAGGCATTACCTCCACAGAGCTAGCCTGGTATTCAAGCGTGGGGCCTGGGTTCAGATGTATGTCTCAGCCAAAAGCATTAGCACCATAATTACTTTAGGGGGCTTTTCCACTGGGCTCGTTTGCTGCGGTCCGAGCCCGAGCGCATTTGTTCCCGGTGCCCCCCGCAGCGTTGGTCTGGTTTCACACACAACTTGATTCTGTCGAACCCTGGTGCGTTTGCGTGCATATGACATCATCACAAACGTGCACGGCGCATGATAGAAAACAGAACGCGTGTCAATATTGTTTTTTTATTTATTAATTAGCTGCTATTATGCACAGCTGAGTGAACAATACAGGTTTACTGTGCGTGTGTCACATAAGGTGGACTTCTGATGCTTGAAAACGGACTCTTTTGACTAGACAGTGGATTTCCAAATGTGTTGCCCTGATTCCACGCGCAATGCACGAATACACTGCAGGCTCACTCTCGCTCGTATCCAATGTAAATCATCAACACTATCATCCCGTACAAGTGTTTTATTTAACTGAATACATCACAATTAGCTAAAACGCATGCGCAGGTTACTTTACTTCCTGAACAAGTGCGCACCCGAGTCCGTGTTGCTTTCACATTCACGCGAACCGCGGCACGGTTCGGGAGCAACCGAACTCAGACCACTTCCTCCAGGTAGTCTCGGGTTCGGTACTCCAGTGCGCACCCGGGTCCCATGACAGCGTTCACATTAGCGATTTTTCGTGCGAACCGTGCCGCGTTCCGAACTAAACTGCCAGTGTGAAAGCCCCCTTAGATGCATGCGCTCTGTCTTGACGTGATGTTGACCTGATAGCTGTCACATTCACCTCCTTCATCTGTCTTCACTACACTTCCCAGCATTCCCAGTCATTAGCACCTAGCACCTCATGATCACCGTCACCTGTGTCCCATCACCAGCATGGACTATAAAACACTCACTCTTCCTGCAGTCACTGTCTGATCTCGTCAATCCATGACACACAGACCCGTCAACCAACCTGCTACTTACCTGCCTCTTGATCCTTCCATCTTCCGTGCTTCAGCAAACCATCCATCTGCAAGAGAGAAAAGGACTTTATCCATCCAGTTAAGCTTGTTTATGTTATCAAGTCATTGTGATTCTCACCTGTTGTCTCCGACTGAGAAATCCATCTGCACTAATAAACTTTATAAAACTTACCATCCAGCCTGTTTCATCTGTGAACCGTGACAGAAGATCAGACCAAAAAGAAAGTATGGAAGTTGGCCGCTTCCTATCCAGCCCAGCTGATCTTTTGGTCCATTGTTTTCAGGACGGTCTCCCAATTGAGGATTATGTTTCCAAATTCCTGAAAATCTCCAACGGGGTAAGCTGGACAGATGATGTTCTGAAGTCTGTGTTTTGGGGCGGTCTAGATGAGAGCCTGTACCAACAAGCTCCAGCGGCAGCAATCTCAGGCACGTTTGTCCAGTACCTGGATTTTTTGCTGTTGCTGAGTTGCTCCCCTTTCACTGTGGGCCCTGAGTCCAGCCTCGAGCCTTCACCGCTGGTCCCGTCCAGCCCAGTCAAGCCTTCGCCGCTGGTCCCGTCCAGCCCAGTCAAGCCTTCGCCGCTGGTCCCGTCCAGCCACGTCCAGCCAGAGACCGCCGTCCAGCCAGAGACCGCCGTCCAGCCAGAGACCGCCGTCAGAGCTTCACGTCAGCCACGCCCAGCCAGAGCTTCACGTCAGCCACGCCCAGCCAGAGCACGGTACTTTCCCACCCTGCCTCCCTCTCCCACCTCCGCTGTTGATGTCTTCATGCTCTACTGTTTTGCCTCTACTGAGCCCTGTCGACCCTGCTGCCCATCCACAGCTACCCCCCAGTATTGCTGTAGAGCCGCCTCCGGGTCTCCAAGCCTCAGCATCGCCCTGGTCAGTGGATCCCCTGTCCTTGCCTCAATCCCCTGAACCTCTGACTCCACCTTGGCCCTCCGACCCTACAGCTTCTCTTCGGCTCATTGTGCCCTCATCTCCGCTGGGTCTTGTCAGCCCTATAGCTCCACCAGGCTCACTCCTCCTTCCTTCCTCGCATTGTTCAGCCGTCACCCTGGTTCCACCTCGGGACTCCGTGCTGCCGGCTGTGCCTCTGCCCTGCATCCCTTCTGCTCCACCGGGCTCCATCTTCCCTCCTGCTCCTCAGTCGTCCTCCCTCACACTGGTTACGCCACGGGCTTCCAGAGCCCCTTCTCCGCCTCGGTCCCATGAGCCTGCAGATCCGCCTTGGCCCTCCAGACCTGTGGTGTCACCTCGGCTCTGGGTCCCTCCGGCTGGGGATCTCTGGAACTCCTGCAGGGTCTTCACCGCCATGGCCACCCGAGGGCGTCTCTCTGCCATGGCCACCCGAAGGGGTCTCTCCGCCATGGCCACCCGAAGGGGTCTCACCACCATGGCCACCCGAAGGGGTCTCTCCGCCCTGGCCACGCCCACGTCCTGCTCCGTTCCTGGCCACGTCCTCTCTCATCTGCTCCGCCTTGGCTCCTCCCTCCATCTGCTCCGCCTTGGTACCTCTGCAGCGCGAGGTCGCGCTTTCCGGAGGGGGGGTGTAATGTCACATTCACCTCCTTCATCTGTCTTCACTACACTTCCCAGCATTCCCAGTCATTAGCACCTGCACCTAATGATCACCGTCACCTGTGTCCCATCACCAGCATGGACTATAAAACACTCACTCTCCCTGCAGTCACTGTCTGATCTCGTCAATCCATGACACACAGACCCGTCAACCAACCTGCTACTTACCTGCCTCTTGATCCTTCCATCTTCCGTGCTTCAGCAAACCATCCATCTGCAAGAGAGAAAAGGAATTTATCCATCCAGTTAAGCTTGTTTATGTTATCAAATCATTGTGATTCTCACCTGTTGTCTCCGACTGAGAAATCCATCTGCACTAATAAACTTTATAAAACTTACCATCCAGCCTGTTTCATCTGTGAACCGTGACAATAGCGCTCTTTCTGTCATTCTTGCACAGACTTTTAGATGCCCAGATAGAGTGAAAAATGGCGTGTCCATGTCCGAAATAATAGTTTAGTGTGTTCACCATCGTTCAGACAAACCAGGTTGCCCTTATTATGCAAAGAAAGGTTGAAGGTCCAAGCACTCAATTACATTAAAAAACACTGTAAAATACAAAGGGCATGAGTGGAGCCCAACGACCCACTCCCGCCCTCAGCGGCCATTTTTCTCCAACGTCACATATGGGAGAGAGTGAAAGGATTCAGTCAGAATCTGAATTGATACGTTAGCCTAGTACCATATTTTCCGCACTATAAGGCGCACCGGATTATAAGGCGCACCTTCAATGAATGACCTATTTTAGAACATTTTTTATATATACACAGGTTTCTTGTATACAAACTAGGGTTGCCGCGGTGAGGAAAATTTTCCACCGGTTAATCGACGTGTGACAACACCGGTAATCCCGGTGTCACCGTGGGGGGCGGGGCGGGCGGGGAGTTAAATAGCTTTTAAATGCGTGCGCGTTTAGGCTACTTTCACTTTCGAAATAAGCGTCAATTGGCAATTCAGCGTCAATTGCTTGAATGGACAAAAAAAAAAAAAAAAACTCGCTGACAATAAAACTGTATTTATAGACAGAACTTTTATTAGCATAACGAATGAATAAAAATAACCCCATGCATAGGCTGAAAAAAGTGAAAATCGGCAAACTGTGGGCCCAAACAAATAAGAACCATAAAACGTTTTTTAACGAATAAGATAAAATAGGCCTAAATAAATTACACAAAGTTTAAATAAGATAAAACCAAATAAATAAGAGACGAATATAAAATAAAAACTTCAAAAAGAACCTTAGCCTACATAAATGACAGCACTCTAAAACACACTATAAATTGGCATTTATTAACATTGCTTGTAGTCTAGAGTCAAAGAACATGACAGTTGAGACAAAGACAGACTTCATGACAAAGACAGTCTTGCAGTCAAGAACATGTAGACTGAGTAAAAACTATTGCGAAATGACGGCGTTTCCATTAACCGATGTTATGCGACTAAAACGTCCTTTTTTTCCTCTTGCGAACGGCATATAGCCAGGAGTTTCTGGGTGTTTCTCCCTCATTTCTGCTCCGATGTCTTGATTGTGGCATTTCTTTGAGGTTTAGGTAGGCTATTCCTGTAATTGTTTCTTTTTTATGAATTTAATAAATAACTATGTCTCGCATTCTGTCCAAACGGTCATTGTAGGCCTACTTTTGTGTCCATTCGTTTTTCCTTTTTTAACCCGTAATTTTGCAAAACAAAAAATGAACGGTTGTTGTATTTGCAAAGTTGAACACCAAAATTTAAATTAGAACTGTACACACCAAATGCTGCGCAATATATATATATAGCCTATATTAACGGATTTTCGGATTTTTGTTTATGACTTTTACCCCTTTATTAAACATTTAAAATATTCACAAATTAATATGATTTTTTTTTAGATTTGACTGGTTTTCTAAGGCCAAATTAGAACCTGGAAATGATATTTTTCCCGCAGTGCTGAATGAGAAGAGCCATGGCTCTTCTCATTCAGCACTGCGGGAAAAAATATAGGCCTATGTCTCTGGAACCACAGCATAAGCTACAGAAAGGTGATTTATAGGCTAATAATAAATGTGTCTGAAAAAATAACGAGGCATTTTAATTGTTTATTAATAAACTAGTGTTTTCTAAACCAGTGTCGGTTAAACATATCTCCATCTCCGCTGTAACGGATGCATCTTTAGAGAGAAATGCATCTTTCATTCGGATTAGCCTACATCATCAGAAGGTATTAGCTTTCGATTCGAATTTGTTCGTTTTAAAGCGGACATTTCAAGCTTTAGCCTAGGCTGGATATTTTGTTTCAGTTCTCGCGCTCCAGTTCACGGAGACCATGAAACCGCGCCTGATTGTTTTATTTTATTTTACAAAAGCAAAACGTTGTCTTGTTATTTTGAGTTTGAGACCAATAGAAGTAGTTGCGACTAATATATTATTATTTTCTGTATGGCCAGAAATGATAGAGTATTTTAAGTTGTTTCCATGTTGATAGGAAAATGCAAGTGTTCACGCCAGCGCCTCCCTGCCATGCAGTGCGCGCTCCACACTCCGCATAGCAATATACGTTCTTTGGCAGTAGCCTACTAATTGATTGTTGTACCTGTGTGTCTGGCTTCTGCGGTCGATTTTTTACTGCAGTGCCCAGTTACTGTAGTTTGACTCGTTCTCATCTCCACACGTGCTAAATGGAATTTGACTCCTGATGCTTGCTGATCTGTGACGTGATGGCTCTTGGCACGCACTGCGCAGTACAGTTTTTAATTATAATGTATGCTCTCTTCTGAACTAAATAATTGATCATTATTATTTATATTTATAATTAATTCAAATAAATATTTTAGCAAAAACGAATAGCCTACTTTAAAAAAGTCAAGACATCGCGGTGTCACGGTGGGAAAGTGATGTCACCGGTGATGAGGCTTAAAACCGGTAACACCGTCAACACCGTCTATCGCGGCAAGCCTAATACAAACAATACCGGATGCGCGCGCATCCAGGGGGCAAAAAAACGCTATCTGTTATGCCGAGTTCTGTAAAAGAACATTAATTAACGTAGATTTCGCATTGTTTGTCATTTCTTGTTGACTCAATAAAAAACTGCAATTTCAGTGTTGGATCTGTTTGTTTGTGTTTATTAATATAACATTATGTAAAACGTCCAACTGTTTACGAATCAAAATCCGGACATAGCCTACTGTGATGCATACGAATTATCATGTTAGACTAAGTTAGTTTCACAAAGATAAAAAATACTGTAACAAATGTTTTGTTCATTGTTAGTTAATGTTAGTTAATACATTAACTAATGAACCTTATTGTAAAGTGTTACTAGTATAGGCTTAGCCTATAACTTTAATAGCCAATTGGTACCCCCTGTTCAGTGTTATTTTTAGTAACATTTAATACTGGTGCAATTTGTACATTGAATATTAGTTTGACTTATAAAACATTAATTATTAAAAAATAATTTATATTGAATAAATCTCACTATTTTTTGAAAGCTTTAAAATTATGTTAAACGACAAAAACAGATGAGATAGGGGTATTTTACATTAACTACTATGAATGCATGTAACTCGAGGCTTCTGCCTTTGCTTTCCCTCAGCTTTTGGAAGTTATGGCAAAAATAACATATTTTTTAGCAGAAAAGAACAATATTGACGCAAGATATTTCTCCACATGATAAAACTGATGTCCATTGTTCCAAATATGGCAATAACTCATTTTTGACAAAATTGAAGTTAAGGTCTTTTGCCTTTGTCCAGTATGCCGCCTAAACCCTTTACTCCGGTACGAAGAACGCCGGTCTTTTGCCCCCTGGTTGCGTGCGCAAGCAGTGATGACGTCGCCGATAAATCCATGTATAGGGCACACCGGATTATAAGGCGCATAAGATACTGCAGTCAAACGTTTGACTGGGTTTGCGTTATGCATCCACTAGATGTGCTAAAGGGAATGTCAACAAAACAGTCAGATAAAGTCAAACTTTATTAAGCGTTCTGACAACTCCGTTCACTCCCATGGTAACGTTGTTCAAACGTTAAAGGAGAACTCCGGTTAACATTGAGCTAATTTTTTTGTAAATTTGGAGTGCTGTCAGTAGATAACAACGACAAAAACCGGTGTTGCCTAAACCGTGTTATCCTCTTTTTAAAATTTGCACCCTGTTGACTTAAACGGAGCAAGTTTTAAACCTGCTTTTAGCCTCTTAACATCCTTAATGTGTCATTACAAGTGCACAGCCATGTGAGTGAACACGGTGAATCTGACTGCAGTAGATGTGAAAGATATGAATAAAAGTGATGTTTATTCAGCCAGCTCACATACCTGTATTTTCTTCCTGTTTTCGGTCGAAGTCCCCAGTAGGCGATTGTCGAGTGCGCGCGCGATCATTGGTAACTAAGCAACAGATAGTTCATCCGAATCAGATGTTGAACACATGGAGGAGGTTTGATCGCGCGCGCGAACTCGACAATCAACTACTGTGGACTTTGACCAAAAACAGGAAGTAAATACGGGTATGTGAGCTGGCTGAATAAAGAGATTATTAGGGCTGTAGTCAACCAAAGAAATCCTTAGTCGACCAAAGTCCTGTCCTGCGCAACGATTAGTCGACTAAAAAAATAAATAAATACATTTTAAAAAAAGACGCGATGTTTTGCATTTTGATTGAACATTTATTAAACAATTGTCATAGAGCATTTATAAAACAACAACGAAAAAACATCAATAATAGGCTACATAAAACTATATAGGCCGCTGTACGTGAGCTGTATCGTTCACTTTCGTTCCGACAAACGGGGCACTACATTTTCTTTTGCTCAAAATGTTCAACGTTAATAAAAGGTATCCAAGCAAAAAGTTCTCCGCGCATTATCCTGCAGTTAATGAGAAAAGTGTATTTTATTGGCGTACTATGTTGACTGCGTATTGAGACATATAAAACTGTTTAGCTAGATTTTCAACCAATCAGCATCGAAAATGTAAGTAGGTCACAGCCAAAATCAAGCTAATATCACTACGCACATGTAAACATGGAGGAGGATAAGCAGCGCATCTTCATCTGATAGCGGCGATCAAGCTTGATTAACACCCGTAAAGTGTATTTTTCATGTCGGAAAAGATGATGGGAAGGTCCGCAGCCCTTTACTGAACTCCGATGTGAACAAATCAAGCAATGTGCGAAGGAATGGCTCAAAACGTCGGACACTACGGAGCTAGCTATTGATCCCATGCTGCAGGTAAGTTACTTTCATAACACATCAATATTTGTTCATTATCTTTGGGTGATGCTAATTTACAAACTTCCCGATCAGAATCCCGATAAAAACATCGACATGATGAGAGACGTTGTCCTCTGTTGCTTGATCTGTTATCTGGGTGAAAAATAGGATACCTCATCCAAGAGTACAATGTAAGTGCCAAGAATTATTCTATATATTTATGGTGTTTTGAGAAATGTATTTGTACATTGTTTTTATTTATAAAAATAGAAATGCAGCTTAAACAATAATCTTTTTTCTAATTAAATCATATAAAGCTAATGTGAAAATATTTAACACAAAATAGATTTTTGGCAGCTAGGCTACTACATTAAAAAAGGTAACACTTTATTTTGATGGTCCACTTTAGACATTCTACTGACTATAAGTAACTGCAACTACATGCTAACTTACTCTATTAACCCTAACCTAGCAGTCTACTAATATTCTGAGTTAGTTGACATGTAGTAACTATACAGTTAGTAGAATGTCTATAGTGGACCATCGAAATTTAATTCCGGGCAATTAAATGCAAAGGTCATCTTTACCATGAAAAAATAAAGTTTTAACCAAAAGAACAAAACCCATTTTAAGTTGTCCATTTAGGTCTGTAATATACTGTATTAATGTGCTTTAACAAAAATTAAGAAAATTGCCTTGTTTATCAACTAGATATGAGGTGAGCAACAATGCTTAAATTACATTTTCAACCAGCCATATTTCATGCTTTCAAAAAAGGTATCAAAGACCCCCCTTTTTAAACTTTATTTTAACAGTAAGCATTTTGCAGAAAGATGGAGGCATGCCTGAGAAATAAATATACTAATTTGGTCATAACAGCACTGCCTGTTGAATTTATAAGGGCTATAATAAAGAGGTCTTGACGCTTCAGTGCACTGTCACGTCCATAACGTTTTAAAGGTTTAGTTTATTTAATGATCTTCAGAATCATTTCAGACAGCCTTCTTAATCTGAAAACACAGCCATTATGCGTCAACAAAAGTGCCATGATGGTTTGATTGTTGATTTTCCAAACAGATTCTATGTATTTCAGACGCGTCACATCCATAACAGGGTTTTTGTCACATCCATAACGTTGGTTTTTCCTCATAATACACTTCATAAAAATATATTTAAACATTGATATTTTTATGTTCAGCTAAGACCCCTTCATCATGTGGATAGCAATATTTATACATTGGATTTAAAAGTTCACAGACTTTAAAGGAAATCGAACAGTATACCAAAAACTCTGTCTTTTCCCGTCACATCCATAACGCATGCATATTTTCCTTTTTTGGGGGTGCGTAAATATATTTTAGAAAAACATATTTTGCCTGTCAATTCCCCAGATTGGGTGCTCTGAGAATATGCATTTCCAATTTAAATATTGTAAGAAGTTTTTTTTTCTGAGACATTTCACCTGTCATTATGAGTTCAAATGTCACATCCATAACGCTGGAATTGCCCTTCCCTCCCCCCTACAATAGTGTCACCAAATGTAATTTTACATTTATTTTATTTTTTCTTCCTGAATACACCCCTCTGTCATTGGTGAAACTGTACTTATGTTATTGTGACAGTCTTTGTCTTTGTGGTCCACTGAAACATAATGTTTTTCAGTTTCAGTGATTACAAAGAAAATAAACTATAATGGTTTACTTGTAGTTGTCTTAGCATTTTAAGCTGTTATAAAACAAAATACAACCGTAAACAAATCAAGTTTATAATTATGGACAGATTTATAATGAGACAGACAAGATAAAAATACTTCTTTAATGTTTGTTTTACAGTGTGACAATGGAGATATCCTGTAGCACATAATGAAAATTGCCGTCTGCAAGAGGGATTCTCAGGAGGATTTTAGCATCATCTTGGAGGGGATGCAAGTCGTGGCTGGCTTGGAAAATCTGGCAAGAGCCTGTGCTGTTCTTCTTGGACTCACGTATGCACTAAACCTCACCTACCCGAAAGAACTGAGGCACACTTTTGAGGCCTTTCAGAAGCTCTTCTTGTAACTTGATGTTTGCAAGTTTTCCCCGAAATTACTAACACTTAAAAACAAACTCATGACTTAGATTGAGACAATGCATTATGGTGAAAAAAAACTGCATTGATTGATGAACGTTTAATATTGTTCTACATACAAGCTTTCAGCAAGTACAAATTATTTTATGTTTTGCTACAAGTTATTCTCAAGTTTTAGTCAAGAATGTGACTTTTCCAACAGAAATTTGTATGCATATGTTTTTGTGTAACAAAATTATCTTTCTCAATGACATGGAAAATGTTAGCATTTTTTTGCTTTTATTTTTCATATCTTAAAACTGCTGTCTTACATTTTATATAGATTTGTTTTATTCGTGCAAAAAATACAGAATAAAAGCATGTTTGATAACAAAAAGTGCATTATGTATTCATTATTATCTTAACCTGAAAAATGCAGAAAATGTTATAAAGTAAATTTTATTGATACAAACGAGTAAATTCTGCTTGATTTATTTGTGAGACAACTTAAATTAAAAAAGCACATTCAACTAATAATATTAAATTCTTAATGTGCCATAGACTAAATAATTTAGGAAATTTTACTAAATTTATTCGGGTAGATTTCACACACACAAAAAAAACTTAAAATCTACTCAAATAAATACGTGTAATATTGTTACCATCATTTTTTTAAGTAGATGGCATGTAATATTTTTTACAGTGCATAGAGTGCAGTTACTGCTCGTGTATGGGAATTGACAATTCACCATTAAATGTGTTATTTTGAAAAGTGTTTTTTTTTTTATATATATATATATTATATTTTGGCTGAATTCTATTTGTTATTCAGATTTTACCTCAAATATTACCTTTGAATTGGAACAACATAACGAGAAGTAATTGGGATGTTAATGCTACAGTAGAAGTTTTCTTGATAATCTTATGTTTACTGTGCCTAGATAGCAACTTCAGGTATTTCACACATTTCAAACTGGTTTATTTTGTACCTCAAGTGGTAATTCGCCATTTTTGGGTTTATATGATAAACAGGACTGAAAGTGCAAAATTCCCTATGTTTTCCCTTTTTTTTCAAAATGGGCACCTTTAGCATAATTTTTCTAAAAAATTGCAAGGTTGTGTGCGGAGAACTTTTTCCTAAGGAATCTCTATATATTTCTGATGTTAAATATAAAAAAATTAGGTAGTGCCCCACTTGGTGGAACGAAACCCTATTTCTAGGCCTCTTTTAGGCTACCGACAGCGGCCTAATAATAATAATACAATTCTATGAAAATTAAGTGATTTTTTTAACTGCAAAGTGAGGAGCTCTGTACGTCCTAGGTCTATAGTGACCGTCACAATCGCGCACCTGACCACACCTCACGCTACAAAAAATATAACTGCTACTGCCAAATAATGAAACATCCTAACAAAAGCTCTTGTTTATACAGGCTGTATATTCTTCTTTACTTTCAAAGCTATGGGTTCAATTTTGTCCAGCCGATCTAGGCGTTTTAAAACAAACACAGAAAAACCCAAATAGCCTAAAAAACAATCCTAATAATAATAGGCTGTAGTATCCTATAGTAGAAAGGCATATACATTTATTTTCGTTTTGTTACATTATTTAGGCTATTTTCAAACGCGTCAAGTGTACAAATAAAAACAAAATCATAAGAAAACAATCTATTGGGTCAGCATAATAAAGCCGTTAAGGCTACTTACAGATCTGCAGGCCTAGTCCACCTTTTTTATGTTGTGGGCCAAAAACACTAACATGTCCACATTCTTGGGTTCTTGGGCGGTCTCCGTTACAGCAAGGAAAACACTTGCGGCATTCTCAAAAGTTGAGATTTTTATCTCGATGCGGCGCGGACACGCTTAGAAAAAAACGAGCGTGTCGCTTTTTATTTTGAGCGCGCATGCCGCACGCCTACATTTGACATAACGAACTTGAGCGCACAAAAGACGCGATATGTGAACAGGCCCTAAAGGCAAAACAAGTAGCGTTCTAACTGAATGAATACAGCAAAACTTCCTTACTGAGCGCGAAGCAGCTGTGCAGCCAGCCACAGGTGCGGTTCCCGAGTGTTCCACGTGGTGCGCTAAACTGTGCTGTTACAAAATAGACCAAAGCATTTAAAGTTGGGGATAAAACATTGGCTAATTATATTTAGAATACAGTAATATATAACTGCTTATAAAGGATTAAATATCAAGGAGTAAATCAATAAAAATATCTTTCTATTGGTAAAAAAAAAAAAAAAAAATGCAACTGGTTGACCATTGAGAATGTCAGTCGACCAAGACGGCATTGACCGATTAGTCGACTAAACGACTAAAGTTGACAGCCCTAGAGATTATTCCTGCCTTCGTGAAAGCTCGGATCACAGTTGAGACTGATATATCAGCCCAGGCATCCACAATCCATTGGCAGATAGTGGCGTAAGTCGCCCGGCGCTGTCTTCCCGTCTTGGTGAACGTGTGTTTACCATCCATATATAAGGCGCACTGTCGTTTTTTGAGAAAATTAAAGGCTTTTAAGTGCGCCTTATAGTGCGGAAAAAACGGTAATATGAACCATGAAATGTGGGATACATATTGAATTGTATTATATTATTAATGTAGACAAATGTATTAAAGGACTAATGGAATATAATTACAGTATTTAATGATGGATTTAGGCTACTGTTTTTCATACAAATACCAAACACCATAAAGTTACATTTTGCCATGATAGTGAGGTGTTATAGGCTATGTTATCAAGATCTAAATGCATGATACTGGATGACCAATGGTTCATTTTAATAAAACTTAAAGTCAGAATATTACATTTTACCAAATAAAATTGAGGTTGTTCATTTTTTTTTTAACAGATGTCACTGTTTTTTAGCCTGGCATGCCAGACCTACATCAAGATGTTAGGTCTGGGAACTCTCCATTGACATACCTCAATCTGAGGGGCGGGATAAACGGTTGCCTTTCAAAATCCCTCTGCACGCAATAGGATAGCGCTACAACCAACCAGAGTAACGAACAGCTGTGGCTGAGTGAGTCCCATGCGTTTTTCCACCAGCGGAGCTAATTGATATATTAAACTTTTGTCGTATCAGGTCGGCAAAACTCCGAACACATCTTCCTAAGAATGACTTAAGTGACGTTCTCTTAACTCCAAGTCCTCCAGAGTCGCGGCCAAAGCCGATTCGAAAGACGCTGCATCTTCATTGTTTTCAAGTAGCAGGGAAATCACCTATAGAAAACACGCGGAACGTCATGAACTGTGCCGTCATTGTGTTAAGCCCGCCCCCGACTCTATACACGATGTGATTGGCCTGACCAGTTTTTGTTTTTTCCCGCTCAAAAGTCTATGGAGAGTTGCTATAGAGTTCTCAACGGGCCTGAAAATTATAACCCGACCCGACCCGGCCCGTGGCTTTTAAAGCCCGGACCCGATGTAACCCGACACATCAACATGAATTGTCTCCCCGAACCCGGCCCGCGGCCCGACTCTGACGCACTTCAATCTATCACCGTCGCGGTGACTCTCTATTTATTCCGGTGAAATCACATAATAAAATGCACACAAACTTAGAAATATTTACTTACTAGTCCATCAACAAGATCGCCAGGTCAGCATCACTGTTGCATCCAGTGCTGCTTTTTAGCTCGCGCCGACGAGTGAAAGCCCGACCGAGTGAGACACTTGTCCGGTTCCTCACGCGGTCAGATTCTCTTTTCCTTTTACTAGTCTTCCGACCGCGTTTTCTTTGCTTTTTCCATCTTCTATATCACGTCTGAAATGCACGCAAGTGCAGCTGCCAACTATTTTCAAAGGAAAGTAGCTAATGCCATGCCTGTTTTAATAAAAATCTTAACACAATAATAAATAAAAAGAACTCAAACAGCCAGCCAGCGGGCGGGCTACGAGTTTTGAAACAAAATAGGCATAGCCTACAGACATAATCGTATGCTTAAGGCATCGTGGAGGAACAGTGCGTCCACAGTGTGTTCTCTTCTCTTACGGCCAGCCACCCGTGATGCACTTTGCACGAAAGCAGCCAGACTTTCTTTACGGTGAACATGTTTTTTTTTACTGAGCGGAAAAGATTAAGCCCGAGGTCCGACCCGACCCGAGTCATTTGCTTATATTTTCGACCCGAACCCGCGGGTCCCGTCGGGTTTGTCGGGCCGACCCGGCCCGTTGAGAACTCTAATGCTACGTTCACACCGGACGCGAATAGCGCGTCAGGCGCGAGTGATTTCAATGTTAAGTCAATGCAAAGACGCGTTACGCGCGTAAAAAATTCCTGCGGCGCGAATGAGGGAGTAGAGCGCGGCGCGGTAGACGCGAATACGCCTCATTCGCGCGTCAAGTTCGCGCGAATTGAGCGTCTGGCGCGTTACGCCGTATGGTGCATTTTGTGCATTCACGCGTTTGACGCGAATTCGCGTCTGCCGCCCGAGTTGAAAAATCTGAACTTCTGCGTCAATTCGCGCCGCGTTAACCAATCAGGAGCCTAGCTGCTTGCTGCTGTCACGTGGTTAAGTATCTGGATGCTTCAATAAATTATTTTGTAATATGACAGTGGTTCTAATGTAGTTCTAATGCACAACAAAGCAAATATTTTATCACATAAAACTTGATTTCAATATAGGCCTATTAGATATTTTTATATTGAATGCTATTTATTCCATATCTAGATTATATGAAATATTATTATAATGTAAAGACAACCAACATATAAGTTCGTGTCTGGACAGTGATGTGTGAGAGAGAGAGAAAAAAATCACAGGACAGATTAATCACTTTTGCATGCTGGCTCCATTTAGCATCAAAAACAAATATAAATGACAGATTAGGTGGATGAGGGCGAGGGTGATCCTCGCTCCGATGCGGGACAACAGGTCATCAAGCTGGCCGCGGGACAGGCGGAAGTTCCGCTGACAGCGGCCGTCATCCAGGCGCAGCTCCTGGAGCGAGCAAATGGTGAAACTCGCCACACTGGGTTCGCCTTTGAAGGGTCTGGTGGACACAAATACGGCGACGATTACCCCTACACCGCCGTTCTGCTCTCGTATTCAGAATATATGCTGTATTTAGAGCAAATACAGAGCGGTGACTCTCGATAAATGCTCGATCAACATGGCCGCCAAAGGGTTTCGTAAATTTCGATTTAAATTTTGTTTTTTATGCGTGTCAATTTCGCTCTTGACGCGCGAATGGATTCAAAGTGGTCAAGCGTATAACTAGACGCGATAGGCGCGAATTTGACGCGCTATTCGCGTCCGGTGTGAACGTAGCATAAGTTGCTAGAACACACTGGCTGCAAAATAATTTTCGCTGCCGCTAGGGTGCGTTTAGATTTCTAGGCTAACTGTTTTTGCTAATGAACATAAATTTTACTTAGTAAATGTGCATCCTAACTTAAGCTAATACTACTGTCGACTCACTGTCAAATATGCGTTTCCAGACAAAACATGTAATATTAATATTGCAGCCTGCACTGCAAACTGTGCTGAAGATAAGTGCCAAAGTCAGGCAACACAAACCTGTTTCAAGACTTGAAACAATATCCACCATTAGCACCTGCAGAAACTAAGAAATTCATTTTTCTGTTAAGATATTTATTTTGTTAAGGAAAAAGGACAAATGTTTGAATGTTCACCTGTTTGTCATGATATGTTCTGACAATATAGTAGGGAGGTTAAGCCCAAAAAATAGGCCTTTGACTTCAAGTCATGATGCAAAGGTCTCCTTTGGTATGGAAGTACCTTAGGGTCATACAAATAAATTTATCCTAAGACACAAGTGAGATCACACTTTGTATCAGAAATAAACATGTTTTTTTCAAAAATGGCCGCCAATGCGCCGAAAATACTCTAGAGCCCATATCTTTGCTTCTGTTATCGCTATAATGACAAATTTGGTGTCAAAGCGTACATTTTTGGGGTCAATGAATCCAATAAAATTGGTTTCAAGTTTAAAAAAATAATAATTTTCCCCATACCATGACAATTGGGGGTAAATATGCACATTTCACATAAAAATTGTCATCAGAGTGACTTTACTTATCTTTTCGTTCATTTCGTTCATCTTTTCGTTTCGTTTAATTTTGTATTTAAGCAGTGCAGCTACTTCTGTACATTACATTTGTCCTAAGTAGCATGAGATTTCGACCAGTCAGGAGTAGCCTATAGCATATCAGTTCCTGCAACAACACATCCCATCTGCACCAGGAGCTGTGACAGCTGTTGAAGGTCAGAGGTGACAGGTTAACACTTTGAGGTTCGTATGACTTTCTCATTAAATAGAAAAATGTTTTTAATGTTAGATAACTAATAAATAGCTAGCTAGTTGACTATGGGAAAAAAAACCTCGAGAATACTGAAGCCAAAAATTATCCTTATAATTTATATTAATTTAAAACACACTTGCTGCAGCTAGCAGACCTAGGCGAGGCAGCTCGCGCGCCTATTGGATGCTATGCGGCAACTGCTGCAACCTATCGAGGCACTGCTCGTGACGTAAGCACCAATGAGTGGGCGTGTGGGCGAATGGGCATGGCTTATGCCTATATAAGCCAGAGCTAGCTTACGCTACGGGAATCCAATTTAAAACGCGTGCGTGCTAAATAAAAATGATATATTAGTTAAACGTGGTTAACCTTAAATGCATAGAGGGTGCTTAACATGGTATAACAGTCAGGGGAGGCAATAGCCTGCCTGAACTGAAAACTTTGCAGTCCGCGGAACCGAGTCCGGCAGAACTGAGCTGATAAACTAAACTGACAACAGTCTAGCTTGGAGCGCGGGAACTTCCAGGTTATAGAACCCTATAAATGTAGACAGAGAGGCCCAGCCTGCCGCCATACAGATATCGTGAAGGGAAATCCCACTGGACCAGGCCCACGAAGAGGCATGCCTCTAGTGGAATGAGCTCTGACGCTCAGAGGGCAACGAAGGCTCTTATATGTATAAGCCAGTGAGATAGCGTCCACTATCCACCTGGAAAGTTTCGAGGCAGCTAGACCTTTAGATCGTACACCAAACGAAACAAATAGCTGTCCTGACCGTTTGAAAGTAGCTGAATGTTCCATGTAAATTCTAAGGGCCCTAACCAGGCAAAGGAGATTCACGTCAGACTCGCTGTCAGATCTGAAGAGAGAATGTCAGATTTAAGAGGCGGTGGTACCAGTACCAGTCGTCGCCTTCCAAGGTTTCAGAGCTGCGACGCATTTCTGATTGACCCTGAGGCGAAACAGATCGGAGGCCCAAGCTCGAGACGGCACTCGTGCTTTCAGCCACCACTGCAGTGGGCGCATGCGAAGCAGACCCAGCTGGAGTACTGATGATGATGAGGCCATGAGGCCCAGCATTTTCTGAAATCTCTTGAGCGAGACTATAGTGCCGCAATGTTCAGTATGCGCTCTGGCGATAGTCGCGCTGTCATTGACAGCGAGTTCAGCTCTGTGCCCAGAAAGGATATTTCCTGGCTGGGGGACAGCGAGCTCTTCGCCCAATTGACTGTGAGACCAATATTCTCGAGGTGTTCGATTAATATGGTCCTGTGTTCTATGAGCTCTGAATGAGATCTAGCTAGAATCAGCCAATCGTCCAAATAGTTCAAAGCTCGCATGCCCTGAAGTTTCAGGGGCGCGAGAGCCGTGTCCATGCACATCATAATATACAGGATGCCAGGGACAGGCCGAACGGTAGGACTGTGTATTGATATGCCTGGCCCTCGAAGGCGAATCTCAAAAATCGCCTGTGACGAGAGAATGTCAGACTCGCTGTCAGATCCACAGAGACTTGTGCTCTGAAAGGAGTGGCAAGTACTTTAGGGACATAATCATGTCTTGGTTTGAGGATGACCTTGGAGTCGTTAGGCCCAAACTCAAGGCACGACGCGCTAACAGAAAGTGCGTGTAAGTCACCCACCAGCTTGACTGAGGCGATAGCCAACAGAAAGGCGGTTTTCAATGAGAGATACTTAAAGTCCACAGACTGTAGAGGTTCGAAAGGGGCACCCTTCATGGCCTCCAGGACCAAGGAAAGGTCCGAGGGGGGGCGAGGAGGGTTCATCCTTCTAGCTCCCCTGAGGAAGCGGACTACAAGGTCGTTCCTACCCAGTGACTGGCCATGCAAATGTTTGACAAACGCAGCAATAGCCGCCACATATACCTTGAGCATGGATGGGGATCTACCCTTATCCAAGAGCTCCTGTAGGACACCCCACAATCTTGTGGATCCAGGTTGCGAGCTGAGCACCAACCTGAGAACACTGACCACTTGGAAGCATAAAGCTCTAGCTTGCGTAATCGTGTTTAACACTCCGTCGGGGAGACTGATGGGTACCCGTTGATGGCCCACACATGCAGAGCCCAAAGCTCGGGTCGTGGGTGCCAAATCGTACCCCCGGCCTGTGAGAGGAGATCTCTCCTCAACGGGACAGGCCACGGAAGCAAGCTCTGAAGCTGCATCAGCTCCGGAAACCAAACTTGGTTCGGCCAAAACGGAGCTACTAGAAGTACACAGGAACCGTTCTCCCTTATACGCTTGATTACCTGTGGTAACAGCATGATCGGAGGGAAAGCATAGAGAGGGCGGCTGGGCCAGTGATGGGCCAGCGCGTCCTTGTTCTTTGTGAAGCATATTGGACACTGAGTGTTGTCTTGAGGTGCAAAGAGGTCGACTTCTGCTGTACCAAAGGTGTCCCACAACAGCTGAACTGTCTGAGGGTGGAGGGACCATTCCCCTGGGGGAACATTGTCCCTGGACAGCCTGTCTGGACCCACATTAAGATGGCCTGGCACATGCACCGCTCTCAGCGAGAGTAGGTTGCGCTGAACCCATACAAGGATGCATTCTGCCAGTGCATGAAGGTTCCGTGATCTCAGACTGCCCTGGCGATTTATGCAGGAAACCACCGACTTGTTGTCCGTGCGGACAAGGACATGGTGGCCCTTTAGAAGAGGAAGGAAGAACCACAAGGCGTTCTCGACCTCTTTCATCTTAAGACAGTTTATGTGCAAGCTCTTTTCTTGGCTTGACCACAGGCCAAAAGTCGGTCTGCCCTCATAGAGGGCGCCCCAGCCCGAATTGGAGGCGTCTGTCGAAACCACTATCAGTTTAGAGATTACTCCCAGGTTTACACCTGTCTGATACCAGTCGACCGCCTTCCAGGGCTCCAGAGCTTTGACACAGTTCTGAGTTACCTTGAGATGTAAACGACCGGATGCCCATGCTCGACGCAGGACCCGCGTCTTCAGCCAGTGCTGTAAAGGGCACATGCGAAGCAGAATTAAACGAAGAAATTATTAAGTTGTGAATGGACTGTGTTTGGCATGTGTTTTTTAATAAAAAATTGCATACTTCACCTCCAATTGTCATGTTAAGGACAACATTATTGTTTTTTAGTCTTGGAACCTATTTTATTGGACTCCTTGACCACAAAAATGTACCCGTTGATACCAAATTTGTCATTATATCTATAACAGAAGCAAAGATATGGGCCTCTCAAGTATGGTCCGTGGCCATTTTAAAAAAATGTGCGTATATAAGATATAAAATGTGATCTCACTTGTGTCTTAGGATAAATTTATTTCTATGGCCCTAAGGTACTTCCATACCGAAGAGGACCTTTGCATCATGACTTGAAGTCAAAAGTCACTTAACCTCCCTACTAATAAAGAGTAGTTTAAAACCACAATTAATGTTCTGGTTTGTACAACTTTCACTTAAGAGCAAAAATCTGCCTTTAAACTTGGAAGAAATAAAAAAATTGACATATATCGTGATAATTATCGATATCGACTGATATAAAAAAGATGATCGTGATAATTTTTTTGGCCATATCGCCCAGCCCTACCGTGAAGCACTGTCCAATCAACTTTGCTGCATTCTGCTTAATCATTTTGGTACAGGTTGATCTTAGTTTCACCCATCCAAAGAATGCTTTTCCAGAACTGGTCAGGCTTTTTTCGATGTTTTTTGGCCAAGTCTAATCTGGCCTTTCTATTCTTGATGCTTATGAATGGGTTGCACCTTCTGGTGAACCTCTGTATTTGCTCTCGTGAAGTCTTCTCTTGATTGTAGACTTTGACAATGACACGCCTGCCTCCTGGAGAGTCTCCTTCACTTGGCTGGATGCTGTGAATAGGTTTTTCTTTACCATGGCGAGGATCCTGCGATCATCTACCACTGTTGTCTTCCGTGGACGTCCAAGCCTTTTTATGTTGCTGAGCTCACCAGTGCATTCTATTTTTCTTAGAATGTACCAAACTGTTGATTTAGCCACTCCAAGTGTTCCTGCTATCTCTCGAATGGATTTGTTTTGTTTTTGAAGCCTAATGATGGCCGGTTTGACTTGCATGGAGAGCTCCTTTGAACGCATGATGAAGGTTCACAGAAATAGATTAAAAATGCAAATACCACACTTAAGGGGGCTTTTACATTGGGCTCGTTTGCTGCGGTCCGAGCCCGAGCGCGTTTGTTCCCGGCGCCCCCTGCAGCATTGGTCTGGTTTCACACTCGACTTGATTCTATCGAGCCCTGGTGCGTTTGCGTGCATATTACGTCATCGCAAATGTGCACGGCTGTAGCGTATTTAGGGTGAATCTGAATAATTAAATATATTCTGGATAACTAAAATCCTAAGAGCCTTCAAAGGCCGGGAAGCTTCCAAACCAGCGTTCCCCACCCCCAGGACTCAAAATTAACACACACACACACCAGGGACGGATTATGGGGATGATGTGCCCTGGGCACGGATGTCTCAAAGGCCCCCTCCCCCAATTTTTTGGACAACAGTGTTGCACCTGTATGCACAGGCGCCACAATAGTACAGGCAAGCCAGACCCCCGAGGGCTGATCATTTAAACAATCAGAAATGTTAATATACAGATGCAGCAACATCTCTGCATCCCCCTTAGTAGGGCTCCTCTCTCGTTACGCTCGTTATGCTTTTACCTTTTTCAAACTGGTGCAGCGCTTACTCGCGGTAGGTAGAAAATGCATGATTTGATTTGTTAAACATGAAAAGGACTTATCCGTCTGGCATGGCAGCTCGCTCTAACTTTAACCTAGATAAATGCATATCCAAAGTGTTTGTGCGGAGTGTGCAGCGCGCACTGCATGGCAGGCGTCGGCGCGAAAACTTGCATTTTCCTATCAACAGTGGAAACAACTTGAAATAGGCCTACTCAATCTTTTCTGGTCATAGGCCTATACAGAAAAGAATAATGCATCAGTCGCAAGTAGCTACTTTTATTTTTGTAAACTCACAATAACAAGAAAACGTTGTGCTTTTACAACAAATAAAATATAACAAACAGGGCGCGCTTTCATCGTCTCCGTGGCGTGAACTGGAGCGCGTCTAAAAAATTAACTGAAACACAGTGTATTGCCTCAGATACATGATGAATATTTCTATATAAAGCTTGAAATGTCCACTTTTAAACGAAAAAAAAACTAATCGAAAGCAAATACCGGCTGATTAGGCTGATCGGCTATGATATGAAAGGTGCATTTCTCTCTAAAGGCGCATCCACTTTACAGTGGAGATATAGATATGTTTGCAGCCGACACTGATTAATTTTTTTTATTATTATTATTAAACAATAAAAATGACTTTTTTTCCCAGACATATATTATCATTAGGCTGCTTTTGCCGGTGCTTTGCGGCAATATTTATGCATGTGCTTGAGCGCGGAATAGGCTATATGCCTCCATGCACTCAGTATTTAAGCAGAAATTAATATTTACGTGAGATTACTCGACTAATTGCTTAAATGAATGACTACTAGTCGACTAGAAAAATCTTTAGTCGATTGCAATTCTAATCAATGCATTTAGGCTAGTTGACATTTATTTAATTAGTAATTCTATCCAGGTCTTTACGTTTTAATGCTCTATAGCATTGCTTGTTCCACCACAAAAGACACTTTTTAAGGTGACAATCCGTTACACATTTAAAGATTTACTGTATCGTGAATATTGTTGTATTGTATTTTATCTTCTGTTATAAAGATGAAGATTGACATTTCGTTAAAAAATAAGCCCATAGGCTACTATTGTAAAACATAAACAACTTAGCCTATGTTCTGTTAGATGTTCTGCGTTTTGACTACTTTTTGAATTTTGTATAATTTCATCAACAGCATGTTGTTAGCATCAACAGACAGTGTTTGCATTTTTAAAAAAGCTGAAGATTGTTGGTAGCTTTTGTAGTAATTGAGCTTCTCTTGCTTATTTGTCCTTTTTGTGCTTTCTTTTCATTGATCCACTTGCTTGTGGTTTAAAACTCATTTTTGTTTTTGAGTAACCGTCTTATACGCGTGACTTTTATAAAACGCAATGCTTTTCACTCGCCTCTAGATGTCCTTCTCAACAGCGCAGAAATACATTAAAATTATTTATTTGATTTACTAGTTAATACTTTGCAACTACAAAAAAAAAATCACATTATTCCTCAATATTTAACACAATTTTACTGAAAATAAAAATAAAATAAAAATAATTATTTGAAAAGAAAAGACACAGGAAATTTTACAGGGCCCCCTGTTGGCCCAGTGCCCTGGGCAAGTGCCCAGTAGGCCCGTGCATTAATCCGTGCCTGACACACACACACACATTCCACCACACATCCCCACCAGGAATGTGGAATGTGCCACAGGAAGTTAATGTTACAGAGAAAAGAAACTTCTCTTTTTAAAAGACATTGTAAACAGAAATATTCAATGTGTTTTATGTGTTTGTTTGTTCATGTTACATTGAAATAACTGAGTTTACCATTATGTATTTTTACATGTAACTGCGTATTCCCTAGAATTCTAACGAAGGAGAACTGAATTTTGCAGTCATATATATTCTATTATACTTCCCCTTTTGAATTATACGAACAATGTATCTAATCTCATCTTACGATTTGTCTTTTAGGGGTTTGATCTATGTGTTGGGAAACTAATGGTATAAGGTCTTAAACTTTGCAAACTGTTTAACCAAATCCGTTTTTGGCAAGTTTGGTCTTGATAAACTCCAATCTTCGTTCCCCATTTGTTAATTGACATTACATTTTGCTAAACTTGGTGACACACTAGTATTATAAAAATTGTGAAGATTCTTCCCTTAAACACCCAATGAAATTAGGGAGTCAAATGCCTGGTTAGAACACCATGGGCCATAAAACCTCCCCCCAAAGAGAAAGCTCCTGATTGGACCCTCTTCCAAAAGAAGGCGGAAAAGTCAGGGCTTCAAAAGGACTGAACACCAGTTTAAACACCCTCTTGCTTCGCCCGTCGTTACTGCTGCATCATGTAACCCGATCCGATCTTTATATCTTTCCTTTGTAAGGCAAAGTTTTGTTTTCCATAGTCGACTCTGTTTACTTCCACGGAGTGAAACAAACGTAGCCGAGCTACTTTCATTGGTAATGCTACTCAAAGACTTTAAACCGCCGAGCAACCCGAGCGCTCAGAGACAACACGTGACGCTTACACACACAAAGGACTCCGCTCACGCACGCGGCCGGGACAGGCCTTCAGGAATGCGACAACACAGCGAGACCCATAACTTGTGCAAGTATCTCTTTATAACGCTTCTAAGGAGCATTAAGATGATGTTTCGTGTTGTAATCAGAAAGGTGAATGTCTTAGGAGGAAGTATGCCAATGTTCTCTCTCTCTCACTCTCTCTCTCCCTCTCTCTCTCTCTCTCCCTACTCGCTAACGCGTGTAAGTCATCCATTGCCCAAACTTTACGCATTTCTCGTTCAACAATGTCTTAATGTGTTTCGTTCGTGTTAATGTTTGTAAATACATGTATTCCTGTAACGTAGTAAATATATATAAGTAGACATGCCTTTATTAAATCATTATATTCACTTGACTGATGGACTTCCTCTTTGCTCAATTTCGAGTCTCTTAAGTGCCAACGATCTTGCTACGAACTTTATAACTTAAAGATAGCTTTACATATTTGCTTATAGGGCAGAAAACCCAATTCTTCTGGCCAGAGAATTGCGTTTCCTGAAATCCTATCAAGTAAGATGATATTGGGGATCCCCTCAATATTATTCGGACAATTGAGCTAAATTCATTTTGCCTGCTTTGTAAGACGTGATCTGTGTAATTAACTGCAATCAACTTGTAAAAAAAAATGAAAGGATTGCATGTATACATCCAGGTAAAATGACATTCTCCTTTAGAGGGAGATTTATTAACATGTAAGACTGATCTAATCCAAACATGTATGAATAATTATTAATTACCAATTATTAATTATGATATGCAAATTCCCCAAGGATTAGATCCCCTAGAATCTTTACACGGCGCATGATAGAAACAGAACGCGGGTCAATATTGTGTTTTTTTATTAATTCGCTGCTATTATGCGCAATGAGTGAACAATACAGGCTTACTGTGCGTGTCACATAAGGTGGACTTACGCTGCTTGCAAACTTTTTTGAGGAGACAGTGGATTTCCAAACGTGTTGCCCTGATTCCATGTGCAATGCACAAATACACTGCAGGCTCTTATCCAAGGTAAATCATCAACACTATCATTCCTTACAAGTGTTTTATTTAAATGAATACATTACCATAAGCTAAAACTCATGCGCAGGTTACTTTACTTCCTGAACAAGTGCGCACCCGAGTCTGTGTTGATTTCCCATTCACGCGTACCGCGGCTCGGTCCGGGAGCAACTGAACTCAGACCACCTCCTCCAGGCAGTCTCGGGTTTGGTACCCCAGTGTGGACCCGGGTCCCATGACAGCGTTCACATTAGCGATTTATCATGCGAACCGTGCCCCGTTCCGAACTAAACTGCCAGTGTGAAAGCCACCTTAGAATCAACTCCAGACCTTTTATCTGCTTAATTGATAAAGAAATAACGAAGGAATAGACCACACCTGTCCGTGAAACAGCTTTTGATTCAATTGGCCTATTACTTTTGGTCCCTTGAAAAAGGGGGGTTAGCTACTCTCAAGAGCTGTAACAATTTGGATGTAAATACTCTCAAATTAAAACCGAGAGTGTGCTCTTTCAGTCTATATCCATTATATAACTATAACTTGAATATGTTTTGGTAAAAAGCTTTGGTAAAAAAATTGTCCCAGTGGCCAAATATATACGGACCTAACTGTACATGCATGCATAGGTAAAATAGTGAGTGACAGAATGAAACTGGAAGCAGGAAATGGAACTATGGAAAAGATACATTTAACTATGAAAGGAACCATCAGCATATTATTTGCAGAGCACCTCATTAAATGTATACTTGCATGGCCTTTGCAGTGGAAATATTTCTTGAAGTTCCTGAAGAAGTGGTTCCATTAGTCTTAATTGATTTCTTTGGCGTTGAATGAAGAAAAGTTGATGAACTTGAGTGGTTTGTTTGACACTGTTCTGGTTGAAGGTTTTCTCTCTCTCCATGAGCACATGGCTGAGCACATGCATATTGTGGCCTGTCGGCCCTGGGCTAGAGATGCCACGCAGGCAACCAAGTCGGAAGGCCCATTCAGTGATGCTAAAGTTGCAGTTTCCTTCCGAGTTGGATTGAAAAAAATACAGAATGACTCTGTTGGGAGAGTGAAGGCATAGCAGGCTGTGGTCACGGGGTTCCCATAGACATCAACCCGAAGAAGCAGCAGTAGAGGCCAGAAGAAGAGAGTGGGTCACTGTGAAATTATCTCTAATAAAGCCTGAGAAAAGCACCACCTCTACATTGTAGCGACAATGAGAATGAACCAAACTCAATTTAAGCTTTTAGGTGACAATAATCCCATAAAGAGTCTTCACATTCGAGAATCAAATCACCAGACCCAGAGAATCTGCAACCGGAGAGACTTTTTATTGTTTAACTAAAGGAAGAACGTTGTCAATGTTCTATAATTTTGAAAGACAGATCTGTTCAGAAATGGAACTGCTCAGGGCCCTAGCAAAGAGGTCAGCTGACCCCTACTAACAGACCCCGTCTTTCTTAAGGACCAAGGTCCCATGAGAAGATGAACAGAACAGACTTCAGCAGGGACTACCCGTGACCTCAGATTGGAATGTCTTTCTTAAACCACAGAAACTTTACACACCAACACACTTTACATATAAAATACATAAACTCATCCCAGAACAATTCGTGACTGACCTATAATCAAAATTATATAACATAACATAATTATATATTGTGTTTACAACCCCTGTATGTGTCTATTCTGCTTAGATCACATCTAAGTCATGTAATTCCTATAACTATGAGATCCTTGAATGAAACTGTGTCATGTTTCCTATCATTATGCTAATATATTCTTAATTCAGAAGGTGGCTTGAGTGAAATCTGTGTGAAATGTTTTGTGTTCTTACAATAGGAATCATGTCTAAATTGTGTCTCTTGCACTCTTCTGCTAAAACTGGAGAGCAAGGAGATCACAAGATAACACATGATTCACGTTGAGAGAAGGGGGGGATAGAAAAGACCCCCTTCTCAAATAATCATATAGTATCTTATTGTCCGAATTCCAAATTCCTTCAGGAGGCGGGGCAAAACATTTGAGTTTAAAACCTTAAACCCGAACAGAGTTGGAGAAGTTTTTCTTTTGGAGAAGATCGACTTCAGTAGAAATTAGGGATGTCCCGATCAGGTTTTTTTGCCCTCGAGTCCGAGTCTGAGTCATTTGATTGTGAGTATCAACCGATACCGAGTCCCGATCCGATACTTCCATATTATATTAAAATAAAGAATAAAGAAGAGCGAAAAAACAGATCCAGGATGTTCCTTATTTATCATTTAATTCACCTTATTTTAACATTCAAAAACTCTGTTAACAAACAGAGCACTTCTGTGAGGTAGCTTGAACAATCAAGTAATAAATAACATAAATTATCACTTTTGGACTTTAGTGCAACAGTAGGCTAAATATATATTAAAAAAAGTCTAATATAAAAACAAATAGCACCTCAACTTTAAAATACCCGGCAGGCATGTAAACAAATAAAAAAATAAGTGTATAAAAAAATATGAGAATATACATAAGGGGTGTAACAGTTCACAAAATTCACGGTTCAGTACGATACGATACAGTGGTGTCACGGTTCGGTACGTTTTCAATACAGTAAAAAGAAAGAAATGCCAGAGAAATGTCCTATTTGTTAAAAGAAAAAATTTTTTAAATAAGTTTGATTTTTCCTACATCTTGAAACTTTCAGGTTTAAAAATGGGGGTAATCTTTGAAGCATGAACAAATAATGTTTTGGTCATCACATTTAAATATATTTATATACATAATATTTATATAATATTTGAGTTTTGAAGTGCTGGGAAAAGATGTGTGAAGTACTTGAAAGCATTTCACTATTCCAGGCAAACTTTCATGGCTACAGTGAGTGTTACTATATTAAATCCATGGTGAATGTTGCTGATCTGTGGACTTAAAGCCTATAACTAGTTCATTCACGGCACAATGTTTCTCCTGGTTTCCACGTCAGCGCTATAGAGATATAATAGAGATCTACGGTTAATAACGGAGAAATTTGAATGCTTCTCTAGATCTCGCAGCGATGTTATTACTTCCGTGGCGAATTCAAATGCTTTATTCACTGGATCTCTAATAGCGCTGTGTAGTAACAGTGACGCTTGATCAAGATCGACTCGCGCTGCACAGATGTTGCTGGTCCGAACTGATAAACGGTCCGTAAAGCACAATATAATGAGTAGCGCAGTTTCGTTCCGCTTTCATTACGTTTGTCATTTGATGTTGCGCAACGTTGTGGTGTTCACGTTCACGCCAGCGCGGGTTTTGTCGGCAGGAAAAATGATCCAAGGACCTGGTTTGGTTTGTATGCCTACCGAACCGGAAGCCTCTTACCGAAACGGTTCAATACGAATACATACCGTTACACCCCTAATATACATATCCGAGTCCTGATCGGGAGGTGACGTCCGATTCCGATCGAGTCTGAAACCACGTGATCGGGCCCGATTTCCGATCACTTGATCGGATCGGGACATCCCTAGTAGAAATGCTGTAGAAGAATAGAAAAGAAGAATGCTGCTGTAGGGAGAGCCGACAGAGTTAACAGCCAGACACGTAACCATGTAGACCAACGAAGACAAAGAACCCAAATTTAGATCAGAAGAACATGGGTTAAACAGCGTCATTCAAGCCATCATCTACTCGTCTCACTTTCCTTTCTTTTTCTTAGTTGTATTTTATTTTCTCGTTAAAAGTCTCGGTTCTAAGTTAAGTTTTGC